>APFE030923212.1:61331-136806 GCA_000404065.3 Pinus taeda | reverse complement strand
CACACCAAAACTGTAAACATCGCTCTTTTCGGTGACATTTTTGGAGTATGCATATTCTGCCAGAAAAATACATAAACAAAGTACAATTCATGTTTCATCCATTTGCAAAATATATCAATAAAATGAATATCTCAATAATGTTAAAGATCAAGAACTGCAAAACTTGTTATAAAAACGCATTACGTAAGAGCAGAAAACATTGTGTAGGAAACATCAAGGAAGAAAATGGACTCACATATGCCAGACAAAAGAGTTGAAAAACTTACCAGGAGAAAAGTAACTGTGAGTACCTACAACATCTGTTGCATTATCCCCTCCTCTGTTGCCAATTTGAACAACATTTGCAACACCAAAATCAGCAATCTTGGCCTCATAAAATTATTCCTACAAGATATTCATAGAATTGACATCTCTATGAATGATCACATGGGAGAAATCATGATGAAGATATCATCATCCTTTAGATTCCCGTAATTCAATCATGTTTCATGTCAACCAATCCAAACAATTAATGCTCCGCAAAACTTCAAACCAACACATTTGAATGCCTGTTGGACAGATAACAATAAAGCTTCAATATGCTTTTGTGGTGAACTGTTCCCAAAGTTTCAACTTATGCCTTGGCCAATCGTTGTCCCTTGTCAACTTTGCTATTCTTCTTCTTCTTATGATTTTCCATATCCATCTTGGTGGTTGTCCATACGTGTTTCACTACTACAGTTCCATTGTTGGGTAGGTCAACACGATAAACCTTGCCAGATGCCCCATTTCCAATTACATTCTCTTCATTTTTGAATAACAAAACCCCATAGATCTCTTCTGCATTGAAGCTCAAATTAAGAAAAATTATGATTTTCCATGCTAAGTTTTCCTCTTTCTCTAGCTTATCCGCTTGCCGATGAACATTCTGTCAAAAAAGTATCAGTCCATCGACCAATATTAACAGGGCCAAATTCCATGCCTATCCATGGAAATTTCTAACTGTCTAGCTTCATCATGTTCATTGAGAAAAGTTGCAGATGGGATTCTATCCTCCCATATTTGAATCCTAGCACCATTGCCTATCTCCCATCCTAAGTTATCAATGACTACATTGGCCACATATTTGCACAATTTCCAAATTTTAGAGCCATGTTCTGGACACACTTCTCACTCCATGCTAATTAACCTATTTTTATGAAAATACTTCCTTAATAAGGCCAATTTCCACCATTCATTGGAGTCTGAGAGAATCCGCCATACTTTTTTAGCTCCTAGTGCCAAGTACATAAACTCCATATATTTTATGGCCAAGCCCTTGAACTTCCTAGGCAATCTGACTGTGGTCCAATTGCCATATGAACCTTTGTAGAAGACTATTGATCTAATGAATAACACTTGCAGGCATGAGAAGCCCTGATCCAATATATACTAGCCAAGGATGACAATACATATTTAATAAGTACCACTTTCCCTGTAACGTTTATTCATTGGGTGGCCCAACTTGGTATTTTTTTATTTTATTTTTTGCAATGTTAAATATGAATCCTCTATATTGGATGATCCTGTGGAGACGGGGAGGCCTAAATACTTAAATGATTTCCATTCACATGTTACTAGAAATTCAAAAATCTTTCATATTTCTTCTAATACAGAGGCATTGTAATTCCAACCATATATTTGACTCTTTTGCTTACTTACCATTCTCCCAGACAATTAAATATAAGAGTTTAATATTTTTTTGAAACTTCTTGGTATAATTGTAGATGCCCCTCCCAAGAGTAGGGTATCATCAGTGAACTGTGCGTGAATGACTTCCTTTGCATGCCTTGCAATATTTAAACCCGTCAAATTGCCTTCAGCCTTAGCTTTCTCTAGGTTTCTACTAAGACTTACAGCCATGATAATGTACAAGAGAGGTGATAAAGGGCATCCCTACCTTAGACCTCATGATGCAACAAAGGAGGCTAGTATGCCATTGATCAGTGGAGAAATCCATAGATACCCTATGCATGCTTTTATCCATCTTATGAATTCACTAGAAAATCCTAATTTTCCAAGCACAAGATACAAAAATGCATTTCTTACTCGGTCAAAGGAATTTTCCATGTCCAGTTTGATAGCCATCCTAGCTTCTTTGCTTGAGCATATTATCTCTTGGACCATAAATATGTTGTACAAGATCTAACACTTTTTCATAAACCCTCCTTTATTTTTGGAAATTAATTTCAACAAAATATTCTTCAATCTATTTTCTATGATTTTTCTGAGCACTTTGTATGATGAGTTATAAAGTGAAATAGGTCGAAATATGTAGAAGTTCATAGGATTGGATTCTTTTGGAATGAGCACCAAGAAAGAGGAACTTGTAGCACCTATAACCTTAGCTTTTATTTGAGTGTTGTTTAACACTCTAATGAGATCCTTTTTATTAATGACCAAAACGTCCTGAAAACGTTGATGGTAAAGCCATCAGGCCCGGGCACCATTTCTAGCTCAAGATCCCATATTGCTTCTTGTATTTCCATCTCCTCTACTTCCTACATCAATTTTTTATTTTCCTCTTTAGTCATCACACATGAAATATTCTTTACAAATTCTGTTGCTTTGATTGAATTATACTACCCATCCTCCTAGTATAACATATTAAAATGATGATAGGATTTTGCTTAAATTTCTTCGAATGAGTTTATTATCGGCCTACCTTCTAGAGTTATGGATTTTACTTTGTTTCAAGCCTCCTTGGAGTTTTCTTGCTTATGGAAGAATGCAGTGTTCTAATCACCTCCCTACAACCATAAGCTATGAGATTTCAACCATCGATTCTCTCCACCTATCGATTTATGGAAAAAACTTGTCTTCTAAGTTGGTGTTCCCTTTCAACTATAGATTATTTTGTGTTGCATTGATGTGCTTCTAATTGCTACACTAACCCCTGACACCTTCACCCCGGAGGTTGGTAATTTATTCTTAGCCATTGTCACAAGTCTTTTTCAACAAATCAGATATTTGTTTCCAAAACATATTTGGGGACCACGTGATAAGGTGACACCACGCTAAAGATATTAATTCCACCACTGCCACTTCCTGCAAACGACCTAGGTTGTAGTGAAAGGGGATCATGCTGAAATTCTATAATTTACCATAACTATTGTTATTGGATGATGAACTCACATTGGGCATTGATTTTATAGCAACAATCTAAACCTCTGGGAAACCAATTAGTGTACAACAAAAATCTGTCTAATCTTGCGGTTATGTAAATTTCTCCTAGTATATGATTGGTCTAAGTGTACTTACCTTTTTTTGGTTGCATATCCACCAATTCCCAGAGGCTAATAACATATTCCATTTGTTCCAAGACTAGATCGCCGACTGGATTACCTCCTTGCTTCTTCTCTTCCCCTAGAACAATATTGAAATCTCCTCCCATTATGTAGTTCTCCTTCCACCCATGATTTCATACCGACTACAAAGAATCCTAGAATTATGCCTTTTCACTATTTAAAACAGGTGCATATATATTGATAAAAGGTATTTGTTCCCCAGATTCCACCTTCTCCATGATTATTGCAATCTAACATTGCATTTTAATATTGTCAATTAATCAAAATTGGGTTACAGGCCAAAACATGGCGATACCACTAGATGCTCCTCACAATCCTTGAATCACACCTATACATTCTCTCCAAAAGTTTCTACCATCTGCAAAAGTTCATAATTTTCCAATTTTGTTTCTTGCAAAAATAAAATTGAGGGTTCTTCTTGTTTCAGTAGATCTTTTACTACTAGTGTTTTCAGAGGGTTCCCCTAACCCCTTACATTCCATGAGAGGATTTTCATTTATGAGGAGGGTTTTGCAAAGTCCTTCCTCCAACATCGCCACTACCTCGATTTTCCCCTTTGTGTTTGAATGCTTCTCTAATTATTGGTTAATGCTCCAACTTCTTGTTTTATTCGGCTTCATGCTCTCTAACCTCTTTTTTGGTAGATTTGACCTTTTTTCATTTGCTTCCCATTTCATAACTACTTCCCTCATATACCCAAATCAAGGTGTGAGTCATATGCTGTGTAACTACCACGGATTTTGGAGATTAACATTGACACTTATAGATCCAAAAATTCTAAGATCCTTTAGGGGAGGTTCCTCACCATTTTTGACTATTTTTGGGTTATTTACTCCAAATCCATCAAGCATATTCTTCCCTTCACCTATGGGTGCATTTTTAACTTGATTCTCCTTTGGATCCACAACTTCTTCCTCCTCCTCAACCTCTATTTCATCCTCTTCTTCTGAAGTCTTGCTTTCAATTTCTAAATTCTCTTCTGCATTTCCTCCTTCTTTTGATCAATGTAAGATTTGAAATGGGTTTCTTGATGAGGATGACCAGGCCTGAGGGATAATGTTTTTATTATGATTTTCTCCATATTTTCCAAAATTTCCTCCCTTCCATTGTGTTTTGCACTATCCTCCTTACTTTTTCATTGCCTATAATTCTTTAGTTGGGGATTTGGCATAGTCCTAAGAAAAATGCCCATAATCATGGCAGTATAAACACTTAAATGGGATTTTCTCATAATCAAGAGTTTGTTGATGAATCCATTCCCTGAACGTGAGATTGATTTCCAAAGGAGTCCCTTCTCCAGATCAACATCAATGCATATTTTTGCACATGCAAAGTAATAGATTTTTGTCTTGACTTGATCCAAATATTTCCCAACTCTATTATCGATTGCTTTTAGGTAGTCATCTTCCCAGTAAGAAAAAGGTAATCTGAGCAGTTTAACCCAAACTAGAATCATCGTTGGAATGTATTTATTCGGATTAAAATCCAACAACCATTTATTCAGATACATACCCCAAGATCCAAAAAAGTATGGATCATTTCTAAAGATCACATCCCAATATTCTTTGGTTTCAAACAAAAAGGAAAAATAGTCATTGTCCAAGGTTAATAATCCAAAATTTCCTTTCATCTTTGATTTCCAAGTCTTCTATATCCAACCATCCATAAATCGTGGCAAAACGCCAAATTCCAGTAAATTTTCCAACAAGGACTCGGGAAGAATAACCCAAGGTCACTGTGCAAGCAACCCCAATGAGAGGCATCGATGGTATCTCCACGATTTTGTGCATGGAATTTCGTTTATTCTCATTGGTGTGTGGCTTCTTTGGCATAGACTCTATTAGTGCATTAAATGCCTGAATCTCCTCTTTGAGAGATGGATGCAGAGGTGAGAGGAGGAGGGGCCCCCTCCAAAGCTACCATCTCAGACATTGCATAACAGTTTTGCTAGAGCATCGCTAGGGTTTCTGCAGAGTGCAATTCTCGAGTCTCTGATATCAATATCGACTAATATATGTTATTATTATTATCATGTAGGAAAATTAACAATATTTTGTATTTCTAGTTTTAATTAAAAAATATAAATATAAATTTATCTTTTAATTTGAAAATAGACATACATATTTTTAGTTCTAAAATCCGAATTCAGATTTTTACTTTAAAAACCAATTTGTAATTTTTTAGCTAAATATATTTTTATTAATTAAATAATTATGTATTTTAAAGTAAAGTCCTTGATCAAGTTGTGAGTTGGATCATTTTTGTCCTACCAACAACTAATGTATGCTATGAGGATCCCAATGAGAACCCTCACCACCCTACACATGTATGAGGAACATGGAGTAGTGGCCTCAATTAATGTTATTCCTGAAGGTGGGAACAACACAATGTAGAAGCAAGTTCTCAAAATTTTTGGCAATAAATTCAGTAATTCCCTTGTTTGTGATTCTTGTTTGCATACAATTTGGTCTAAACAACTCAGAAGCTTGGGGAAGAAGTCCTTTGAGGTATTTTGTTGAGCATTGGTTCACTTATAGTGGGTACAAGCCACCTTTCTTGGGTATGTTTTTAGTTCCATTGTATGTGTCCCTGCTATTATGGCTCATTATATTTGTCTGTTTGTTTCTAGAAATAAGGGATGTGCCCTGAATTATATGGTTTGGAAGGAGCATTACCAGGACTTGTATACTGTCATTCTAAAGTTTTTTGAAGGCTCTTTCATTTTTAGTATTCTAGTGTCTGTGTTCTTCGGAATTCTGTTGGCTCGTATGGGCATGTGTTGGGTAAGGCCTATGGGCCGCTTCTGGTCTTTATGTTTCTGTCCCTTGCACGCTAGCTTTGCTTTTCCTTTGGAAATATGTGGTCTCGGCCCTGCATTTTCAAGGTTTTGGTATGGATGTGGTTTTGTTTATAATTATACCCTCAAATGTTATGGGCATAGTTGGATTCAAGTTTCTAGGACATGGGACTATTTTTATCTCAGGTTCCCAGTATGCAAAAGGGGACAAAGTTGGTTTCTCTATGGGTTGTGGCTCTCACATTTGGTTAACTTGACAGGTCCCATGGTCCAGTGTGACCCCTGGAATCATACTACTCCTAGGTAACGGCTCGCCTTGGGTTGACCAATAGGATTCAAAACAGTTGATTTTAGTTTTCTCCACCATTCATGAGCCATGGCTCATGCTACCGTAGGGAAGGGTAAGACCATTCAGGGTTCTCATGGTCGCGGGAAGCAACCCAAAGCTCCCATTGAGTTTTGTAAACCTAGCACTTCCATAGGTAAAAATTAAGGGCATAATTCAACCTCCAAAATTATTGATGAAGATGCTACTGCATATCATGGGGGTTCTGCGTAGGTCTGCCCGCTCATAGCACAATGGGAAGAGGAACTAAACTAGAAAGCCAGTATATTGGACATTGACTTGGATGACTCGCAGACCCTAGTTCCTGACCCAGGGCACTCTCAGGGAAGAACTTCTTAGTATAAACAGACAATTCACTTGTACAGGATGTTGAAGAACCTCCTAGTCAAAGCTTTGGAGAATATCGCTTTAGGCTTAGCCCCATCATCTCAAGAATTCTTGGATTATAGTCAGGATTTCTAGCAAATTAAATTTCAACCCCATAAGCAGAATGGTCATCTGAGCTACATTGAACAACATATCCCATGCATTCCGCAATCAGAACTTCTAGGGTCAAGTGAAAAGGACCCGACTCCTATTAACTCAGCTAATGATGAGTAGTTTTGTGTATCACATCTCATTTTGACTTTTATTTTATGAAACCATTTCACTCTTATCAATATTTTCAGTATATTTATAGTTATCTAGATGTTATGAAGTATAAGGATAATCATATTGTTCTAGCTTCGATTGATAGACTTATTATTATTTTTTTGGATGGCTTATCATGTTGTTAGGTGGCCAATAGACCTAGTTTCCCTTTTGGCAATTTGAGGCCATCTAACCAGTCAAATTTTGGTTGTAACTTACTCCTTTTTAATAGAAAATGAATAGAAAGGTCCTACCAAGCTTACAAAAATAAAAACTTTAATTATGTATTTTAAAATAAAGATTCCAAATTAAAATTTAATTATTACCCATTATTATACCTTTAGGCATTCAATTTTGTCTTTGACTTTCTATTAGTCTTTGACCAAAAATTTATGTCGCTTATCCATAGTTTAACATTGAGAATTCAATTTTTATTATTTATTATTATTATTTAAATTTATTTATTTGTAATGTGATTGGTTGAGGTCTTATTATGGATGGTTTTAGTAACTTCCATTTCTATTAGTCACTAATTTTTTGTTTTTAGTTTTATTTCCTTTTCATTTAAATTTTTGTTTTACCTTTTTTAGTTCTTTCTATTTTCACTTTAAAGTTAGTTTTTTCCTCAAATATTTAATTTAAGATGACTATATATTATAAATATAAATGTGGTTTAATATAATTTAATTATATAATATATAATATATATATATATAATATATATATATATATATATATATATATATCTATATAATATATATATAATATATCTATATATATATATATATATATGATACTTCAACAATACATTAATTTTATTAGTTTGTTTTAATTTTTGTGATGAAATATTCAAATATTTATTATTTTTTACTTTAATTAAGCTATATTCAAACTAAACCACATGAACTAACTACTTTCTAACCCTTATTAAATTATAAAAATTTATAAAACTCATCCATAAAAAGAAACCATTTGATGTCATCAGAATTCCTTGATTGGCACTTATGAGCTAAACCCCGAGTAAATGCAGATATAACATAAAACAATATGCAAAAGACAAGCCAAGACAAGAGGAAACCATATTTGGTGGATGCCAGGGAAAAAACCCAAGATGGGGAAAACCCTTTGATCAATTTTTCTTATTATTATATCAAAATGTTCAGGGGAGAGAGAGAGAGAGAGAGAGAGAGAGAGAGTACAAAAAGCAAAATTCGTTGGTCCAATTCAAAGTCAAAACAACCTTGTCAATTTTTTGTAGTCAAACTTCAGCCCTAACTAGAAAGTAAACACTGGTCAAATCATAAATAAATGATCCTCAAAATAGCTCAGTCTTCCCCAGTCAAACGCAGCCTACTCAGGAGGCAAAGTCAGCCCAAAACAGCTTAGTCAAACTATGGTTTGAAATATGTGGTCAAAGTGCTTAGAAAACCTTAGTTTCTATGCCAAATGTTGTGGCCTGCTGAGACAGCAATATTCCCAAAAGATCGAAGTCAAATGATGCTCATAAGTTGTTGGGAAATGCTGGTCAACACTGGTCAAACTGCAATCAAATCTGTAATTTTAGCCCTGTAATTCAGCTTCTAAAATTCAAGACTTCTGAATCCACACGTGTGAGAGAAGAATTCCCAATGTAGTACAAACCAATGAGAGAAGGAGAGAGAATGTGTGAGTGCATATGATGCCAAATGAGGTGAAAGGTCACTTGTATTTATACAAGTTGTTGAGGGTGAAATGACACATCCATTGGGCTTTATGATCCTACATGATGATGTGGCCGACCTTGGCAATTTACACATGTGTGGGAATAAATCCAGCATCACACTTCTGCTTGTCCAAATGAGATGATCTTTATATCAGTTTTGGTCCTCTCGAAAAGAGGAATTTAATGCAATCATCATCTCCATCAAATGAGTTGTCCTAAGGTGGAATTTGGCCCTAGTTTCCAATTTGAATGCTCCCTCTCAACTAGGGAGAATTCCACCAACCAATATAACCATCATCATCATTGACCATCATGCCATCATGTTGTCGTGTACCATATTTTTCATCTCATATCTACTCCATTGAACCATATGTAATAATGAAGAATAACTGATTAAGAGTGAGTCACAAGACCTTACCACTCTCCACTGATAAAAGTCAGTTCAGAGGTAGGACCTCAATTGATCCCAAATCAAGTTGTTGAATATCATGCATCCTAGACAAATGGAGTATGATGATAGTACATGATGCATTCATCTGTAGTGCTATGGTCCCTATCCACATTTCCCAACTCATTTCCCAAATGAAAGGTACTTCCCATGAGTCTCAGACTACAATGTAGGATGTATGTTGGGGAATCAACAAGAGAAGGTGAACTGCTCATCCTACTCATATTTTGTAGGAGAATAAGAACCACTCATCCTATGCATATGTCAATCGTAGGGGAAGGTTAATTACTCACCCTACATACATGTGTTCGTATCATAAGGGAAGGTGAAGCACTCACCCTACACACATGTCTACCATCATGAGGTATCACAGGGGAAGGTGAACCACTCACCCTGTACACAGTGCACAATTAGAGGAAGGTGAACCACTCACCCTGTACACAGTGCACAATTAGAGGAAGGTGAACCACTCACCCTATGGTCTCTCATAGCTCCAAGAAGTATCCCAAGCCCCCAAAATCTCCTAGAGCTCAGTGTCCAACTCAAGCGGGACCCTCATAGGAGGGAATTTCCACGACTCCAAGTCTCTCTTAGAAGGCTAAGCATTTGACCTTCCCAAGGGGCTTTGTGAGGATGTCTATGACCTTCTCATCGGTCCTAAGGTGTTGGAGCCTTATTTCTCCCCGTTGTACCATATCCAAGATAAAGTATTACCTGATATCAATGTGCTTGGAGTGGTCGTGGAACACGAGATTCTCTGAAAGGAGAATCCCACTTTAGTTGTCACAGTAGATGGTGGTGGTATCCAACACATGCTAAAATAGCTCACTAAAGACCTTCCTCAACCAAAAAAATTCACAACAAGTCATACTAGTTGAAATGTATTCAACCTCAGTGGTGCTTAGAGAAATCAATTTCTTCTTCCTTCTCATCCAATAAATTGAAGAAGACCCCATTGAGAAGCAACATCTAAACGTGATATTACAATCCACCACACTATCTGCCCAATGAGCATCAACATATCCATGCAGCCTCAAATTCTCGGTAGTGTATCTCAATCTATAGTTGATTGTGCCATGGAGATATCTCAAGATATTCTTAGCAGCAATCCAATGTATGTGATGAGGCTCGACCATAAATTGACTCAACGAAGCATATGTCAGGACGATATTTTACCAAGAACATTAGTGCCCCCACAAGTTGTCTATATTCGAAAGGATTTGCAAATTTGGTCCTAGCAACACTTCCACATAACGTCTTGAAGTTGACTTCCATTAGAGTAGACACAAACTGGCAATCCACCATCCCACATCTCTTGAGCAACTTCAAAATGTATTTTCCTTGAGAAAGGAAAATCTCACTTGGAGTTTTCCAAACCTTCAGGCTTAGGAAATAGTGCATGAGACCAAGATCCTTCATCTCGAACTTGGAAGACAACTAACTCTTGCATTGATAAATGAGTGGGTTTTCACCTGTTAGAAAGAGATCATCCACATAAAGGACCAAAATGAGAGGCATGTCCTTTTCAACCTTAAAATTATAGGCTATGATCAACATCACTCCTTGTAAATCCAAAATTCATAACATAGATGTCAATCTTCTCATACCAAGCCTTGAGGGCTTGCTTCAACCCATAGAGGGATTTCCTCAACCTATACATGTGTGTCCTTCGATATTGTACTTCGAACCCCTCAGGTTGTTCTACGTAGACTTCCTCCTTAAGAGAGCCATGCAAGAAAGTAGTCATAACATCCATTTGGTGTAGATTCCATCCTTGAGAAGCAGAAAGGGAAATATTGGATCAGATAGTGGTATATCAAGAAACCAATGCAAATATCTCATCATAGTCCATTCCTTCCTTTAAAGAGAAGCCTCGAGAAATGAACTTGACCTTGTATTTTTCAACACTTCCATCAGCTCCATGTTTGATTTTTTAAATCCATCTGGATGTGACCATATACTTATCCATGGGTTTAGGAACCACATCCCAGACATTATCTTCATGATTGATTCATACTCCTCGTTATTTCATCCTTCCATACTTGGTGTTTCACAGATTCTTCGAACTTACATGGCTAAGGTTGAACGATATTACTCATAGCAACTAAGTACCCTTGATACCTATTTCACTTCCTACTTTCATGAAATGTCCCTATTGGAGTAATATGTCTTTCATCATCTTCCAGAGTATCTTTGAGCCACAAAGTTATTTTCCTTGAGGTATAGGGATCACCAGGAGGTGGATCAATGGCGGGCCTTCAACATTAGCCATCAGTTCATCTATCAGAGATTCATCATGTTTTTCTGCAACATTATCATTGACCTTCCTTGGGATAAGGAGATATTTGGCTTTCCCAAGAACAAAATCTTCATCGAAAGTGACATCATGGCTTATTTCCATTCTCTTTAACTAGGCACATAGATTCTATATGCCTTCAAAGTTTCATTGTAGCCCACAAATGTTCTTTTTTTCCCAGTTGTTTAACACCTCCTCCCACATATACCCAAGTAACCATGCCAACCAAGCAAACATGCGATAAGAGGCTAATATGATTGGATTCGACCTCCTATGTGACCGTAAGGAAGTGGAATCGACAGAAAAAATCAACCAAGCTATCCACACCAACAACATAACCCTCAAGATGCATCTCAACCACTCAAACATCTTGTTCCTGAATCCCATTGATGTTATGGACATCTTAAGCCTCAGTCGCTCTCATTCTATAAGAATGAGAGCATCTAGAAACCCAAAGTTGCTCTCACAAGCTTTCCTACCAGCGTCTAAAGACCTAATTTTCAAGTATTATGCTAGCGACCCCAGGATTTGAGCCACTTTTTCAGGCCCAAAGCCCAAGTCTCTGTCCAAAATAGAATGATAACTTAGGAGCTGTAAAATAACAAGGAAACAATGATGTAAAAGAAATAATTTAAGAAAGACCTTAATCATATCCCTACTAGCCATGACAAGCATTTTGTCAAACATATCATCAACATGTAACGTGCAGGTGTAAACAACATAATTAAGTGTAGGGATCTCATACTTATTTAAGAATTTCTATGAACCATTGTTCCCTCATGTAATTTCTTGCATTATCATCTATTAGGCCATAGATACATTATCCATTCATTTACAAAAACAAGCATGCTGGGAGCCATACATAGTTACTGTCATAAAACACACATATAACCATCATAATAAGAAAAGAAATACTCATGAAAGTACAATCATATAGACCACATATAATCCATCAAAATTCTCATAGAAATGCAAGGAGAAATAACCTTTCATTAATGATGGAAAAACCAAACTCGGGATGGCACTTCCACATTCCACCCAACCATATAATGGTTGAGCCAAATCTCTCTTCATCCATTCACTCACTTGCCATATTCCAAGCATGAATGTGCGACTCAAACCAAATAACCAACCAGGGCATACTGAGGCTAAACCACCTCACCCTCATCAATAGAACCAGGCTTTACCATAATCCATCTTGGATCACTAGGCCAGGACAATAAACATATCATAACATGCTTTACATGATCTCCACCCGATCACTAGGCCAAACAAGCATGGATGCCACTGATTTCTCCACCTACACCGTGAGGAATTTTTCCTGTCTCCTAGTCTCTTAGGCTTTACCACAATCCAAGCTTAAATCACCAGGCCCTAAACCAAGACCCATTCTCCAGGATTTACCACATATCCCAAACCCAATATTACTAGGCCCAATAGAGAGAAAACAATCTCTTAGCTTTATCGTATATCCTACCACTCACCAACAAGGATTCCTAGGCTCACCGAGGCAACACAATCCAGGATTTACTGCGACCCAGAGTTTGGCTCAGGGGTCACTAGGCCAGTGGCTTCACTGTTATCCATAGTTCGATTCAGGGACCACTAGGCCATGTTCTCTATCATTCAGAGATCCACCCCACTTAGCTTCAAATACATCCCACAATCAAGATCAACAAAAACATGAGAACCACATCACATGCAACTTGTGACCTTTCACCTTCCTTTTCTCCTAATTTGCATTATTTTCATAAATAAATGTGCCAAAAAATCCATTTTTCCTTTCCAAAGCCTTTGCCATTGCTATTGCCTTTGACAATTTCCTTAGCAATAAACAACCAAATGAACACCCACACCAGGATGTCCTGCCCAACATTTAGCTTGGAATAAGTGTCCCATCACTGTGGCCTTATATATATTTTTACATGGATTTTTAACCAGATTTGTTACAAGATGCTTCTAACTTGTTTCTTTTTTCTTTAGACATATGAAAATACATTGGACAACCAAATATTCTAAAATCAGAAGCATCAAGTTTCTTACCATAGAATACTTCTTCGGGTGCCTTGAAATCCAATGGTTGATACGCGTTCCTATTTTGAACATATACGGTAATGTTGGGAGCTTCTCCCCATAAGAACTTCGATAGGCCTTGGTCATGAAGCATGGCATAGGTGACCTCTATGATTATTCAATTCTTCCTTTCAACAACTCCATTTTTCTCAAGAGTGTATGGACTGGTGGTCCCCCTCTTAATACTAACCTCTCTACAAAAATCATTGAATTCATTTGATTCATATTCGGTTCCATTATCGGTCCTAAATATTTTGATCGTCTTCCATGTTTTAATTTCCATAAAGGCTTTGAAAGAACAAAACCATTTGAACACTTTGTCCTTATTCTTCAAGAAATAGATCCACCTTTTGGTACAGAAGTCATCCACAAAAAATGCATAGTATAAGTATCATGTTAATGATGTTACGGGAAACATACCAGATAGATCAGAATGGACCAATTGAAGAATGTTAGTAGTTTGACTTTCACTTAAGGGCAATGGTCCCCTTGTAATATTTCTAGTTGCACAACCTTAATCAATACCTGCATGATTTATGTTGAACTTGGGCATACCTGGGACCATCTTCCTTACCCCATGTAAGGATTTTTAATTGTAACAACCCTACTGAAAAGTTCATTTAATAAAAGTTAATAAAGGAAAAATAAGACCATGGTTAAGGGACACTTATTCCAAGCTGACTGTTGGTCAAAGATGTCCTAGTGGCATCACTAGATGTGTGTTTTGGCTAAGCAAAATTGGCAAAGGCTAAGGCAACGACATTAAAAGGCAAAAGGGAATTTTTGGGACATTTATTAATGAAAATAAAGGAAAATGGGAGAAAAGTAAGGTGAAAGGTTACAGGTTGCATGTGAGGAGTAAATTGAAGGAACATAAAGGAAAATGAAGAAAATAGAGGCCTCATTAACAAAAATGCTTCTGAGGATCAGTGTGTAAGATTTTTTCTAACCTTTTGTCAGTTCAAGTTTCGAGATCTCTCACTATTCTCTCTCTCTCTCTCACTCTTGGTCACTTAGAGTTTTCTTGGATCACTCTGGCTTTGGATCAAGGAAGGAAAAGCAACAAAAGGAAAAGGAAGGAAAGAAAGGATCAAGGAAGAAGAGCAGGATCAAGCAGCTTCAGCAGGAATACTTGCAGGTAACCCTTTGCATGTGTGATTCCCTAGCTAGTTTGGACATGCATGGCTTTACATGTTGGTGTATGGTTCTCTTCCTATCTGTGGCAAGGTTTTGTTGGGTTATGATAGTGGTTTTCAGCTTGGCCTTCCCATTTTTCGAGTTCCATGGTGTTGGGATGTTTATCTCTGTTTTGAGTTTTGGTTTGTCGGATGGATTTAGAAATGCGGGGTGGAGTTGGACTCAAGGTTCATTTCACAAAGGCCTAGGAATCCCTTGACTGGGTTTAGTGGGATACACAGTAAAGCCTAAGGGAGAATTTTTGGTTTAGGGCCTAGTGATCCGGGTTTGGATTGCGGTAAATCTTGAGAGCCTAGTGATCTAGGATTGGATTGCGATAAAACATGAGAGAGAAGGAGATGGAAAATTCTTCAAGGATAGTGATGGATTATGTATGGAATTACATGTTCGATTCAGTTGTGATCGGAACACCGGTTTTGGTTTTATCATGGTTTGGTGAGGGTGGAGGTGGTTTAACCTCTAGATTCCCTTGGTTGTTCTTGGATTGGTAGTTCTATGAGATCCCACTTTCATGCTTGGAATATGGCACGAGGGTTACTGACTGAAAGAGATATTTGGTTCATCCATGTCTATGTTCGGGTGGTATATGGAAGTCCCGAACTTGGTCGGATTTTCCTATGATTAATAAAATCTAAGTTCTCTTAATTTTGTACTTGTTTATATGTAAATTTAATGGTTGTCATATCTCTGATATTTATATGGTTTAATACTAGTTATAAGCATGGTTATGTGATTGGTTCATGTCATGGTTATTTAATGTATTTACTTGTAATTGTTAAATGGATGGATGCAAGACCTCATTGGTGGTATGATAGTCTAATGGAGAAATAGGTGATCCTTCTAGTTATATTTCATAATTTCTTTCAGTCTGTTATCACTAAACAAATTTCAAAGAAAAGGGTAAGGTAAAGGTTAATTGATCCTGGAAATATTCATGTTGATCTTGGTCATGTTCATGCAATATACATTTGATATCATTCTTAGTTTGAGCAAACAAACCCATGGTGAGCAGAGATCAGAAATCTTCATCAAATTAAAGCGAGGCAGCTCCTCAATTAAGCAAGGCATTTCCTTCCAGGTTAATTTATCTAAAGCAATTTCAAAGGAGAAAATGTCCAAAGAAAGGGAGATATCATAAGAGCTGAAATAGGACTTAGCCCTAGGGCTAAGGAAACATCATCACAGCTGCATAAAAGTGACAGAGGTAAGGCAGTCATCCCTCAACAGGAGGAATGTAGTTTTGAAGAGTTGAAGAGAAAGTTGAATTTGGCAAACCTTGAAATTGCCAAACAAAAAATAACCTCAAGGAAACATGTAACCAAAGAATCTCATTTCAATAAAATGGAGGCTCTATGGTCAGTTTTCATGCTCAATACTTCACCTGCAATAAAGGAAATCCCATAGCAAGTAAGGCTAAATCATAATTTTGATAGATTGCCTTTTGTAGTTTACTTTAAAAGGATGGTGTCTATGTTTGCAGTTTTGAACAACCTCATGGTATATGGGAAACTCATTTAAAAAAAAAGGAAAGATCAATAAATTCAAAGTTTTGGCCTTAAACTGTGGTATTTGTAATTACACAGCAGTTTCATAGCATGCTACAAAACCGCTGTAGGTGATGCCTAATGCACAACAGTTTCGTAGCGCGGTACGAAACTGTTGTAGCTGCATCTTATGATTTGATGGGCTGGCTTTTGAGAGACAAAGGGGAAATATTTTCAAATGGGAACCTCTGCAAAGGATCATTTACAAAGTTTCAACATTCAGCAATGGAAAAACAAGTAGAAGAAGGACATCTTTGAACTCTAATCTATATTTATAAAGGTGATTATTATTTCATAGCTTGTTTTTACCAGTCAACTTCTAGAAGAGTTTTTGAGCAGTTGAAACCTCCTCTCTGAAAAGTGAAAGAGGTTTTCATTACTAAGATACTGAAGTACAAAAACCTCTTCCACTTTCTTCAAATCCATTATGATCTGGGAGAAATGAAAGACCAAACTTGCGCTACGAAACTGCTGTAGGTGCAGTTTTTCACAAGCATATTTTTACACCTGTGTTTCAAAGACTCATTCTAGGCGGTAGGAAAAATGTTTCAAAAAACAAAGAGAGGTTTTTGTTCAGCATGGATTGGTTCACAAAATAATCCTTCATTTTTTCCAAATACATTTTTTATGAGAATTTATGAGCTCTGTCCCAAGACCTATTTTTCAACTAGAACAGAGCAAGGGACAGTGTCCTAGTTTCTAGGAACATCAAAAGGATGATTCATCAAGGGCCAGATGGAAGGTTATGAGCACCATAAAATTCGACTTCATGGAGTTTTAGGTGTCAAATAATTCTTTAAATGTTTAGATAAGGTTTTTTCAATCATAATAAGGAGTTACACTCCTAGTTGTATTAGGTCTCTAGGACTCCTAGTTAGTTGTCCTTTGTATTAAATAGTTAGTCTGAAGTGTCAATAGGTGTCAAATTAGGAGGAATTCGAATTCCCCTCATGCTGGAGGAAGGAATCTACATGAACTCTATATATGGGAGAAGAACTAATGTATTAAGGGTTGGAAAATGCTAGAGAAAAAGAGTACCTTTGTAAATGCTATGCAGGGATTGATATATACAAGAGCAGTTGGACTTTTCTGAGGCTGAGATTCTTAGTGTACTTCAGTGAGCTTCACATTTTATCTTTGATATGCTTTACTTCCATAGTCTTAATGCTTATTACTCAGAATTCATGGAGGAACATGCTCTGACTTCCTTTAAGTGTTAAACTATGGTGAATTGAGTTCTTGGGTCCTATCTTTGGATGTTTTTCTTCAATGTTTTAATACTTATTACTCAGAATTCATGGTTACTCATGCGCTGACTTCCTTTAGATATTAAACTCTGATCTATCACTTTAAATTATTTCCTTTTGAATACCTTGATGTATCATTACTCAGAATTCATGCCCACATGCTCTGACTCCTATGAACTTCAAGTCATTGAGACTTTCCTGAATGTGTCACTCTTTCATTGAAGTATATAGAAGCCTCAATTTTATATGAAGAGCTATTTGTTATCCTTATCTATCTCACTGACTCCATAGCCCAATGGTAGCAAACCTTCATCTTTTCAACCTACAAACACACAAAACCAAGATAGGGTTAGCCATCTATATTATCATTAATCAATATCATTAACCTTTGAGAAAGCCCTCTTAGGTTGAGGAGGCTAAGCCTTGGCCAAAAGTTGGTTTGAAATAGTTACTCAAAGTCTACCTGATCAGCAGCCTTCCAGGGTCAGATTTTGAGATAAAATTTTGGTGCGTCTGCCGGGAGCCTAAAGTCTATTCATTCCCGAAATTAAGAGGCTGAACTTCTGAAGGTAGCAGGAGCTCAGACATCATTTTGAGGCTGCAAAACTACCTTGGCGACTCCACACATCAAATAAAAAATTGGAAGGTGGCTCCACTACTAGAAGATCAGTAGTTTGATGAAGTTTCAAGATGAGTTCCACTGCAAGAATGAATGCCAGGTGTGCTCCTATGAATCGGTCTCATATCCCTAGTTTTCCAAATCCTATGCCAAAGGTTGATTGGTTAGAGGATCTTCCAATATTCAAAGATGAAAAGAAAGACAATGCTGCTCTTCATTTGGTTAGGTTCCATATGCATGTACGCAGTCTTAAGGTTTAGTTCCCTGAAGATTGTCTCATGAAGATGTTAATGACCACTTTAGAAGGAAAAGCATGGTCTTGGTATAAAAGTTTGGAAAATGGTTCAATATATTCGCTTGCTAGTTTTCATGATGAATTCTATGAGATGTATAAATAATGTCATCCTTCCTTATTGTTGCTCAAAGATTGTTGTATACATTCTTTAAGTCTTATTCAGTACTTGGAGGATTGTTATGATGATGATGAATTTATGGATGAAGAAATTTTAGAGGCTCTTCATAACAATGCATTTCAACACCAAGAAGAAAGTATAACATCCCATGAAATGCAACATGAAAATCAGCAGGGGTTTACTTATGAAAACCATGTTCAATCCTCTGATATTGATGTAGAGGTGCAGCAGTCCTCTCAATCTTCGAATCATAAAGAGTATGAAATTGATTGCAAACCCCATGAAGAAGTATTGGAAGATAGCTTTTATAATCTTCAGGCAGAGGAAAAGGTCGTTCAATTTTGTGATTCCTTGCAGCAGCTTACATCAATGAATGATCATAATAAGGAGGAAAATTACATTGTTTGTGGGAATCATTCGGAAAAGCAGTTGGATAGCATATCAAATAAATCGTGTGTGGTTGAGGATCAGTTGTCTAAAGAGATAGAATGTCACGATGATTATCAAAATAACCATGTTCTCTTTGACCCTATAAACGAATACATGGCAAAGTTTTTCACATCAGTATTTCAATTTCATTTGCATTATGAAGATCATATACATTATAAGTTGATTTGGTCATCTCACTGTCATGGTTATTTTGAGGTTGAATGCAGTCAAGAGCCTCCAATATCATAAAGGACAATTGATTGGCTTTATTGGAAAGATCATGTTGCTTGAGCTACAAGTGGAGCTTGCAGTTGATAGGGTAGGTAGGTAGGAAAATGCAAATAAGCTCAAGGTTGACTGAGCATTTTTTTTTTTTAGTAGATATAGACTTCTCTCTCCTACAGTGATCATCAAGCTCAAGCCCAAGGTGAGGGCCCAAGAAGCTTGAAGGGGATGCTTGTCAAGAAAATTTTCATTTGTCATAAACGGATAAAGCACTGGACCTGCGAGTTCTTAGTGTACTACAGGAGCACACTATCCCAAGTGGAGCCATTGTTATCACTAAACAAATTTCAAAGAAAAGGGTAAGGTAAAGGTTAATTGATCCTGGAAATATTCATGTTGATCTTGGTCGTGTTCATGCAATAGACATTTGATATCATTCTTAGTTTGAGCAAACAAGCCCATGGTGAGCAGAGATCAGAAATCTTCATCAAATTCAAGCGAGGCAGCTCCTCAATTAAGCAAGGCACTTCCTTCCAGTTTGATTTATCTAAAGAAATTTCAAAGGAGAAAATGTCCAAAGAAAGGGAGATATCATAAGAGCTGAAATAGGACTTAGCCCTAGGGCTAAGGAAACATCATCGCAGCTGCATAAAAGTGACAGAGGTAAGGCAGTCATCCCTCAATAGGAGGAATGTAGTTTTGAAGAGTTGAAGAGAAAGTTGAATTTGGCAAATCTTGAAATTGCCAAATGAAAAATAACCTCAAGGAAACATGTAACCAAAGAATCTCATTTCAATAAAATGGAGGCTCTATGGTCAGTTTTCATGCTCAATACTTCACCTACAATAAAGGAAATCCCATAGAAAGTAAGGCTAATTCATAATTTTGATAGATTGCCTTTTGTAGTTTACTTTAAAAAGATGGTGTCTATGTTTGCAGTTTTGAACAACCTCATGGTATATGGGAAACTCATTTCAAAACAAAGGAAAGATCAAGAAAGTCAAATTTTTGGCCTTAAACTGTGGTTTCTATAGGTGATGCCTAATGCACAGCAATTCGTAGCGCGGTACGAAACTGCTGTAGCTGCATATTATGACTTGATGGGCCGGTTTTTGAGAGACAAAGTGGAAATATTTTGAAATGGGAACCTCTGCAAAGGATCATTTACAAAGTTTCAACATTCATCAATGGAAAAACAAGTAGAAGAAGGACATCTTTGAACTCTAAGCTATATTTATAAAGGTGATTATTATTTCATAGCTTGTTTTTACCAGTCAACTTCTAAAAGCGTTTCTGAGCAGTTGAAACCTCCTCCCTGAAAATTGAAATAGGTTTTCATTCATAAGATACTGAAGTACAAAAACCTCTTCCACTTTCTTCAAATACATTATGATCTAGGAGAAATGAAAGACCAAACTTGCGCTACGAAACTGTTGTAGGTGTAGTGTTTCACAAGCATATTTTTACACCTGTTTTTCAAAGACTCATTCTAGGCGGTAGGAAAAAAATTTCAAAAAACCAAGAGAAATTTTTGTTCAACATGGATTGGTACACAAAATCCTCCTTCAATTTTTCCAAATATATTTTTTATGAGAAGTTATGAGCTTTGTCCCAAGACCTATTTTTCATCCAGAACAGAGCAAGGGACAATGTCCTAGTTTCTAGGAACATCAAAAGGATGAGTCATCAAGGGCCAACTGGAAGGTTATGAGCACCATAAAATTCGAATTCATGGAGTTTTAGGTGTCAAAGAATTCTTTAAATGTTTATATAAGGTTGTTTCAATCATAATAAGGAGTTACACTCCTCGTTGTATTAGGTCTCTAGGACTCTTAGTTAGTTGTCCTTTGTATTAAATAGTTAGTTTGAAGTGTCAATAGGTGTCAAATTAGGAGGAATTCGAATTCCCCTCATGCTGGAGGAAGGAATCTACATGAACTCTATATATGGGAGAAGAACTAATGTATTAATGGTTGGAAAATGTTAAAGAAAAAGACTACCTTTGTAAATGCTATGCAGGGATTGATATATATAGGAGCAGTTGGACTTTTCTGAGGCTGAGATTCTTAGTGTACTTCAGTGAGCTTCACATTTTATCTTTGATATGCTTTACTTCCATATTCTTAATGCTTATTACTCAGAATTCATGGAGGAACATGCTCTGACTTCCTTTAAGTGTTAAAATATGGTGAATTGAGTTCTTGGGTCCTATCTTTGGATGTTTTTCTTCAATGTTTTAATACTTATTACTTAGAATTCATGGTTACTCATGCTCTGACTTCCTTTAGGTATTAAACTCTGATCTATCACTTTAAATTCTTTCCTTTTGAATACCTTGATGTATCATTACTCAGAATTCATGCCCACATGCTCTGACTCCTATGAACTTAAATTTATTGAGACTTTCCTGAATGTGTCACTCTTTCATTAAAGTATATACAAGCCTCAGTTTTATAAGAAGAGCTATTTGTTATCCTTATCTCTCTCACTGACTCCATAGCCCAATGGTAGCAAGCCTTCATCTTTTCAACCTACAAACACACAAAACCAAGATAGAGTTAGCCATCTATATTATCATTAATCAATATCATTAACCTTTGAGAGAGCCCTCTCAGGTTGAGGAGGCTAAGTGTCATCCAAAAGTTGGTTTGAAATAATTACTCAAGGTCTACCTGATCAGCAGCCTTCCATGGTCAGATTTTGAGATAACATAGTCATTTATGCTTTGTCTTGTATCTTAGACCTGTAGGTTTCATTGATGCCAAGTGTTTGACAGAATGGCAATCATGGTTGGGGATGCTTAGGCCTAATCCTGAGGTTGATTCTGATTTATCAACATTGTTATTATGTCTTTGAATGATTCTAAAGGTTGTAGGAGATTCTAGGAAGAGGTGGGATTTTAGACTAGAAATGTGGCTCAAATCTCGGGGTTGCTGGCATAGGTCTGCTGAGAAAAGTCCATAGTCACTGGCACAGAGCTCTATGAGAGTGACTTTGAGTTTCTAGTCATTGGCTTGCCTATATCATGAGAGCGAATCTAGGCTAAAAGGCTTAAACCATTAGTGGGACTCAGGGACAGGCTGTCTGAGTGGTTGACATGTCTCCTGAGGGTGTTTTGCTGATGTGGATGGGTTTGGTTGATATGTTCCATCGATTACATTTCCTTAATATCACTTAGGAGAATTAATCCCTTAGTAACCTCTCTCATCACATGTTGTGTTAGAGGAGGGCATGTTACGGATTGGTATCAGAGCGGGTTGCGCTCTCTTTCGGTCATATCTGATACCATAGATTGGTATTAGAGCATGGTTGTGCTCTCCTTGGGTGAAGGTGCTTGTTCATGCATGCATGTCAGTTGCATGTGTGTCTCTTACACTTGCATTCCACGTTCTTGTTGCATCGCATCATGTTGAACATGATTGTAGTAAGGTTTTCATCAGGAACTTGATGTGATTTCATGGGATGCATCATCTAAAGCAGATGAATAGTTGCATATGGTTATATGTTGCTTACATGTTGATTATATGTCACTTGACTACGTACTTGTATGTTACGTGCATTCTTGAATGTTTTGATTACATCTATCATTCTTGTAGGTTGGTTATAAGAATTGATCACTTATGCTCGACTACATGCATTCATATGTATGTGTAGTTGATTAGGCATTTCTTATACATGTTGATAGTTGTGTGTGGAAATGTGTGCAGTGGATTAATGGTTGTTGTCATGCAGGAGGTCACAACATGCATTGTTGAAATGGCCTTGCATTGATGACCAGACCCTAGCTAGAATGGTGTTTATACATTGATACACTTATTTTATATATGTCTATATGTTGTTATGATTATGTTATACATGTATCACGCTAATTTGATGATCTTGTAGACAATGTATCTTGAGATTTGGTTTAGTTGACATAGTATGCCTTGCAAGAAAGAGATCAGATAGATAGCAAGGTGGTATACTACATAGAATCTCCCTGTGCATCAACTAGCTATTGTGGTAACTAGGGCACTCTTCTGACTTGTTAGACACATTGAGAAGCCCAGAGGAATAAATAAGGAATTGTAAAGCAGACAATGAAAAAATCATGCAAGCACAAGAGAAACAAGCAGAGGTGAATGTGATACTAATTTAGAGTTTGTCATATTTGTTATCACTCAGATGTCTTCCCTAGAAGTTATCAAAGAAGGAATAGTCTGAGCTAACCACAAACCTAATCTTTTAGACTCGGGTTCTAGCCAAGCTAAGTCCAGAGAGGGCTCTCTCTTTATAATTTAACTTTGTTTTGGGTAGGATTTTAGGCTAGTTCTTAGTGCTCATGATGTTTTGGTTTTGATTGGGTGGTGGAATTAAGAAAACAGATGGGAAGAACAAATATTCAGGCCATTGGGCTATGGAATTAATCAAAGGTTGGCTTAACTGGATCTAGTCAATCACTAAAGTAAGAGTTCATAAGGTAGGATAGCACAACAAAAAGCAAATTTGCAGGTTCAAATGGATGAGGTAGTCCTAACCAAGGCAAAGAATCCTTAACCAGGATTAAGATGAAGAAAAGAAGGATGATCAGTAGCAAAGGGAAACTAAGAATCCTTTACTATGGACCAAAAGTAGGGGGGGGGGACTATGGAAGTAAGCAAGCAATTAAGAATTCCCAGACCAAGATAGTTTAGTAGAAAACATATAGAAAGTAAACAGTTAAAACAGAGATCATTTAAGCTAAGTCTGAGATATCATTCCTTGTTTACTTTTCAGATTTCATAAGAGACACATGTGAATATTTATAACATGAAAAGAAAACAATATTTAAACATGAAGAGATAATACTTTTTTGGTTCCAACTGTGCAATAGGATGGATATCCTTTGTCAATACTTCAAAGTTTGTTTTTAAGTAATCTGCAATTGACCTAGGCTGTTGTGTAGTTGGCTTCATGAAAGTCATCTACATTTTACCCTCTTTCACATCAAAGGCTGACATTAGCCTTGTCTGATTAGTAGGAGCCATTTTTAGGTAATGTGCATAGCTTTGGGCCTTCAATCTTTCATTCATGGCCTTTATTTCTTTGTATTTCTCCTTAATATCTCGACTCTGTCCAGTTGGAGCTCTGAAGGCGAATACTTCCATGCTCTATTGTCTCTCCAGCATTTGAGCTTGTGAAGTGGAAGGTTCTTGTGTACCTCCTGGGGGAGTAGTCTTCCCGCCTTCCACTCCTTCTGTACCTGCAATTCTAGCTGTTTCCTCAGTAAACTCTTGTTCTGAAAATGGATTCAACCTTTGCCTCTTGACATAACTCTGGGCAAGAGGTCTGCTAGAAGGAGTGGCTTCCTCTCTATCTCTCCTAGGATTCTTCTCCTCATTTAGAGGAGTCTGTAAAATAGGTGGATTACTCAATATATGTTCTGGCTGAGCAAGTTCTTCTAATATCTCTGGCTGCTCTGATTCCTCTTGTTCTTGCGATCTTTCTTTTGCTATTTTCCCACTGTGTTCCTATGATTGCCTTTCAGATTGAGATTCTCCTAGCACCTGTACAAATGAATATTCATCAAGTCTTCTTTCTAAATCAATCAATACCTTATTGACAGCAACTTATGTGCTATCTTGGTCTACCAAAGTGTTTTCCACCCATTCTAGCTGATTTGCATACTGCTCAATTTCAGGAATTTTATGGTGGATATAAGGAGATAATTCGTTCCTTTGTCTCCTATTGCAAATGATCTCTAAAGGGTCATATCTCCAGATGAAATTTTGTTTCAGTTTAAGCCTTTGAAGGATTTCTTCTGCTTCCTTTCCTGCTTCCCTACTGTTACATATAAAGGGGCCAAGTTGATCCTTTATCCTAAGTTGAGATTTCTTCTTGGCCTTCACAAAATGCACCTCATTTGAATTAATCATTTGCTTGTAGTACTCCAGAGCAAACAATATCATGGGGAGGTATTTTGGCAATTTGTAGGGAGCCAACTAACATCCATATATTCTGATTTCAATCTGGTTTTGGTATAAGTACCAATCTCCCACTCTATATTGTTTAGACAACTATAGGACCCTCCTGATATCTGCACTGATTCTGGCAAGAGGAATTCCTATAACATAGTTTCCACTGGGTGTACAAAGAGATCTATGAAATTAGTATAAGAATATGAAGAGTCAAATTGATGGATTAATGAAGTCCAGAAGATTACTAATTTGGGGTTGCCTCTGGTATCAAGCTTTTGGAGTGTGAATAGGAATTTCTCAGCTTGATAGTAAAGGAAAAGATGGTATAACACTGATGAATATTTGAACACTCCTTCATTTTCCATTCTCATGAATTGATCATGCATCCTATCTACCATGAACTTAGCATAATCAAACATGATGGTAGGGGGCTATACAGGAGTGTAAATGGACATGAAAGCTATGATAATCTCATCAAAAAATTCACTTGTAGTCTGACCTAACACACTGGATATCATTTCTATGATGTCTCAAGCAATATCAGGGAATATAGTCCACATGTATGGGGGAGGGTCCATTGGAATGTATTGCTCTTCCCTAATGAAAGTCTAGAATAACTAAGCAAGTTTGATGGAGGCGAGTGTAGGGAATCTGTTAAGCAAGTCTCGAACAGAAAGGGGGGTCAGGTTTTGGCCTGGTTGCAACTGCAACATTTCATTTATGGATTCAACAGTGATGGTAAATATTATAGTCTGGTCAGGAGTCATCACTGCTCTTTGAATGGGATCATAGTTCATATGGCAATAGTGGACAATCTCAAGGAAAATATGAACTCTGGGGAATTGGTACTTGGGGAAACCTAATTCCCAAAGACCTATTTTGTCTGCGTGATTCAAGTACCGATCTCTATGCCTGCAGTATAATTTCAGTGGGAATTCTAGGATAGAGGTATCTTTAATTTGAAAATCTTTATCTGCCAATGGAAGATGGTCTAAATCTCTGTGGGGATAAGAATTTGGTAGGATGTTTAATGAAATGGGAGCAGCCATCCTTGGTTCTTATGGATTCAAGGATGGGGGCGAAGGGTTTTTAGTGAAATTGGGGAAAACTGGTCTGATTCAGAGTATTTAGAGTCATTGGGAAACTGTCTTACTAAATTACTTAGTAATTTGAAGCAATTGAGTTAAGGTTCGGGAATGAAACAAGGTTTCTCAGCGAATTTGGGTAAATACCTAGTTTCGGCTTTGAACGGAGTGATGGGCGACTATGCACGGTTTGCAGGAAGCGCACGTGACTGAAAGTTGCTATGGAGTTTCAGCAGCTTCAGCAGGTTGGCAGTTGGATGTGGGTTGACGGTTTCACATACTTTGGTGCTTGCATGGAGGTCTAAATGGTCTTTTTCACGATAAAACTAAAAAAAATGAGTTTTTTTAGTTTTATTCAGAAAGTCAACTATTTTGGTAGGTACACGAGGAAAGGTACATTTGGCGTTAAGCGGGGATGAGACGTTTTGTCGTCTAGAGAGAGGCAGTAAGCAGGATATTGTATTGCTTTTGGGCTAGAGCGGTTTTGGGGGGGGGGGGCACCCGATGCCATTCATCGGGTGCCACGTAATAGTGGGGTGAATAGTGAAACCACCCATATCGGGTGGGTAAAGTTTGGTCTTCGGAGGCTGCCTGATATGATTGTTGACCGTTGGATCAAAAGGGACCAGATCATATGGTGATTGGGGCGGGGATTTGATATGATGTTTAATGGAAGGGCTTGGCAGAGGTTTAAGCATGGAGGGATTAATTAATTGCGGATTATGGAGGTTTAATGACATCGGGGGTGATTTCATTGGCAGGGACATATTATTAATTAACCACTGATTGATTAATTAATCTCTTTTATTCGTTAGGGGGTTTTGGTTATTAATTAGCCACTAGTCAACTTAATTAACCCATTAACTATTAATAAAGTTTATGTTTCAAATTTTGGGGATGTGATATTAAAATTAAAGGGATTTTAATAAATACATACAGGAGGGAGTATTTTTGGGAAATATATAAATAAAATTAAAAGTTAATATGAAATGGAGGCAGAATAAACGAAGTGCGCTAAGCATAATGTGTTTTTTGTAATTTTTCTTTTTACATAGAACATTATAACTTAGGCTAAGTGCATTTTTGTGGGTTTTCTACTCGTCCTACCATTTTTTCTACTCTTTGTTAAGGTGCACTTAAGCTAGCAAACCCTTATCAAAGCATTTTCTTTTCTTTTATAAAAATAATCTATCTAAGTCTACCCTTATTACATCCAAGGGCTACGGTTAAATAGTTGAGCTCCTTTTATTAACTCTACCTATCTACTTATCTACCAAGATTACATTGTTTGGCCAGATTTTATTCTCTATCTCTAAGCATAAAATTGAAAACATGAAATAGCCAAGTTTAAACATTTTGACTATCCATGGATTGTGGCAAAGGTAACAAGCTACACACAATATTTTTATTCTATATCAAAGTAAATGATAGTGGCATTTTGACTTGCACACTTTCATGGTCTTTTTATTTTTCCTTGGGGTTCATTTTTTCATCTTTTTGACCTTTTTCATTCTTTTTGTCCTTTGATTTTTCTTTTAGGACATACCCTCTTTACATTTTTTAATTTTTTTGATTTTTTGAATATGGAAAACATTTGTAGAAAGCAAAGCTATTTACATATTACACATTTGACCTCATCCATTCAAAAATTATGAATCCTATTGGTATAGAAACATAACAGTGGCTCCACTTGGGGATGGCATTTCCTAGTGAAATTGTTAAGAACTAGTAGATCAATGGCTTTCTGAATCACTGTGATTTTACTTTGCAACTTTTTCCATTTTACTTTGCTGCTTTATTGATATTTATGACAGTGAAACTTGTGAAGCTTAGGGCCTTCTCTTTGGGCTTCAACTCCAAAATTACCATCCAATCAACACTAAACTTTTGAATAATAAAATATGTACAAGCGATTAGTGAAATTAGTGACTAGGATCTATATAGCGCTTAAGCATTCGACCATTAACTGGTTCTCCTTCTACTTCTGCACCATCCAATTCTTTGAGGAAATAAGAATTATTACTTCTGAAAGCATAAATGATGTAAGGTCCTTTCCATAGGAATCCCTTCTTGAGTCCCATTTCAAAACTTTATCTCCTAGATAGAAATCTTCTACCTTAGTCCTTTTCTCAAAATCTTTCTTGATTCTCTCCTGCACAACTTGGGATCTAATATACGCTTCTTCCCTGGTTTGAGGCAAGTTATTTGTCTGGTTGATCCTCCTTTGAATATCATTTGGCTTAACCTGTGCTTCTTGGAGAAATTTCATCTTTGGTGTTCCCAAGGAAGATGGGAAAACAACCTCCATTCCATATACTAGCTGATAAGGACTGTTACCAATGGATTTCTTTGTGGTCAGCCTATCTTCCCACAAGGCATTTACTAGTTTCTTATTCCAGGTTTTCTTGTTATCTTCCAACAATTTTTTGATAATATTCACTAAACATTTGTTGGAAGACTCTGCTATTCCATTTCCTTGGGGATAGTAGGTTGTGGAGTGACCTAGGGTTATGTGATATTTGTTGCAGAAATCAATCATCCTCTTTGATTTAAAATTTGTTGCATTGTCTATAATGATTTTGGTGGGGCAACCGAATTTGGATAGAATGTTGGCCTCAAGGAAGCTTATTATGATAGTATCAGTAGCCTGTCTTGAGCGTATGGCTTCTATCCATTTTGTAAAATAATCTGTGGTAGTCAAGGTCCATCTATGTTGGGCAGAGGAAGGGTATGAATTTCACCAATGAAGTCAAGACCCCACTATTGAAATAGTGCTTCAGTAGATATAGCTTTCAAAGGTAATGGTAGTAGTTTTCTTTTTCCTTCAAAAATCTGACATTTGTGGCATAAGGTTACAAATTTCTTTACATCAAAAAATAGAGTGGGCTAGTAAAAACCAACTCTTAAGATCTTATCAGCCGTTGTCTTCCAGTAAAGATGTCCCCCATAGTCAGCTGCATGAAACTCATGTGATATTTTGTCAGATTCTTCCTTTAACAAACAATTAAGTAGGATGCCTTCATGATTTTTCCAAAATAAAGCATTGTCAATTATGCAAAACTTCAAAGATTTCATTTTTAAGAACCTACTTTTAGTCCTAGATAACTCTAGAGGAGCTTGAAGATTTTGTAGAACATATATAATGTCAGCATACCATGGTGAATCTGTAAATTCGTGGCTGATCTGTGGAGTCGCCATCTCCTCTTCGATATCCAATTTTGCAATGAAATTTATGTCTAGGGCCTGACAGTTTGATTCAACCATGAGCTTGGCTAAACCTTGGCCTTTGATCAATTTTGTAGGCTTAATTTCTAAGTCATATTCTAATATGGTAGCTATCCACTTCCCTCTCTTTCCTTCTGGTCCATCCTATGTTAGAATGTCTTTGACTATAGCATTGGGAACATAAGCTACTATATGAGAATACAATATATAAACTCTGAAATATTTAATAGCTTTAACTAGAGCAAAAGCTTGCTTTTCCATTATATTATATTTTAGAGGTGCATCTCTTAGGGATTTACTAAAGAAGGCTATTGGTTGTTCAAAACCCTGATCATTTTTCTGTAGTAGGACTGCAACAATTGTATGTTCTGAGGCGAAGGAAAAATGATGAAATCCCTATCAAACATTTGACTGATGAGAACTGGTGTTTGTGTTAAGGCGAGCTTTATATCTTCAAAAGACATTTTAGCCTCTAGAGTCCATTTAATAGTCGAATCTTTCTTTAACATGTTGTTTAATAATCTAATAAGTTCAAGTAAGTTAGAGATAAATCTTCTCAAAAAGTTTATTTTTCCTAAAAATGCTTGTAGTTCTTTGATGTTCCTCAGATGTGGTATCTGCAAAATGGCTTCAATTCTTGTTGGATCGATCTGGATACCATCTTTGGAGATAATGTGGCCTAGTAATTTTCCTTCTTCCAACCCAAATAAATATTTTTTAGGATTTAGTGAAATTCCATACTTCCTACACTTGGTGAAGACCTGCCTGAGATGATCCAGGTGTTGCTAATCTAATTTAGAGAAAAATGTATATCATCTAGGTATATTACCAGGAAGTCATGGATTTCCTTAGCAAAGGCTATGCCCATTGCTCTTTGAAAGGTGGCCCTTGCGTTTTTTTAACCCAAAGGCATTTTCACATACATGAAAGTGCCCCATGGAGTAGTGAATGCAGTTTTTGCCTGATCATCTTGGTGGACTAGGACCTGGTTATAACCAGAAAACCCATCTAGCAATGATATTCTGGCTGAACCTACTACCCTCTGTAATATGTGATCCATTTTAGGAAGAGGGTATTTATCCTTAATTGAAACTTTATTTAAATTCCTAAGGTCAACACAGAGTCTAATTTTTCCAGTTTTCTTTCTTGTAGGTAACAAATTAGAGACCCAATCTAATAATCTAATTGGTGCAATAATCTTAGCTTCATGCATCCTTTTGATCTCTTTTTCAATGGAAGGAAATAGAACAGGGTTAATCCTTCTAAGCTTCTATTTAAAAGGCTTCTAGTTTTCTTTTAATGGAATGGTGTGTTGTATTATTCTGGTATCATAGGACTTAAGGTCCTCATAATTCAAAGCAAAAACATCCTGGAATTCCTTTAGCAGTTCTATGTATTTCACTTTTTCATTGGGAGGTAAAGACTTTGAAATTTTTATCATTTTGGGATTTTCTTCAGAGCCTATGTTACATTCCTCAATGTCTGATTTTAAAGGTTCCATTTTTGGCTTTTTAGGGACATCGTTTGAATCAAATTAGTCCTCCAAAGGAATTAATCCTTTGGGCAAAAAATTGTCTTTAATAGTGTTGACTTCATATTCTTCATTGATTGCTTCATCAATTTCCACTTGTTTAGGTTTTGAATATCTCATTCTGTAAACTTTGTGGGATGGAAATTATCTATCTTTTCATCTTCTACTTTGTTAATTTCTACTTTATTAGTGTAATCAAAATCTAAAGTTATGTTTGTGTCTATGTTGTTATTTACAAATTCATCATCTAAAGTTAGAAATTGTTAATTTGTTGATCATTATCGAACACTTGCTAGTTCTTTAAGTTGTCAGGAATAGGAGGTATGTGCCTAACCTCAACAGTGTATTGATGGTTGGGCTAAAATGGCAACTTGCAAGTATTGGCAAACATCGCTAAACTGTGAGCTTGCATATTGTGTTTTCTTGGAATAACAGCAAGCTTGGTTTCTAAAAAAGTATTTAGTATTTCTACAACTGTTCCTCTATAAAATCCTAACCTAGGATCCCTAATCATATAAACATCATTAATTTATTTTATTACCAACTCGGAATCTCCCATAATAGAGACTCTTATGGAACCTAACCTTTTGACCAATTTCATACCTAGCAGAAGTACTTCATATTCAGCCATGTTGTTTGCACATTTAAAGTTCAATCTGTAGGCATGACCCTCCGAATGATCATTTTCTAAGTTGTAAATCCATACTCCTGCTCCTACACCTAGCTTGTTCACTGACCCATCGAATTCAAGATGCCATAGAATTTCATGTTCATAATTCTTGTTGTCTAGCGGCACAAAATCTTCTTTGATTAAGGTATCTAAGTCATCTTTATTATCTGAAGTCTCTTGAATTTAGATACTTTGAGTGTCTTTTGCTACTATAATTTCTTTTGGTTCTGCCATGATGTTGTCTGACGTATTTTCTTGGTTAGATTCAACATTGTAAAGGGTAAAAGAATCAATATCAAAATGCATTGAATATATAGGAAAGTTTTGAGGCCTGTCCTGGGTACTAACTACATACTTCATCAGAGTCTCTCTATACAATTTCTTAGGATGTCCAAAGACTAATATGGTAGCATAGGACATGTCAATTTGCAGAGATCCCTAGAGTTTAGCACCCCAAGATCTGGACAACATCATACCATATTTAGGTGGTATATCAACAACAACTATGTCCATAAGAATGGTCTTAGTAAGGTACTACACTAAGGAAACACACAGGTCTTTTATAAGTCCTAGGCACTTAACTTGGCTCGAATCAAATGAAAACAGGTCTTTGTAAGGTCTAGCGATATCCAAATTTAGCTTCTCCATAACGGATTTAGGCATAGGATTGTGTGAAGTCCCAGAGTCTAGCATGGCATTATGTAGGATTTTATCATGGATGTTAAGGCTAATGTAGAAGGGTGGTATCCCTCCTTCCACTGGTTTTCCGTTAACATCAGGACTGAAAATTAACTCAGGTTGATCATCAAATAGGTTAACAGAGTCTTCATTTTCAATGAAGTTTAAAGATTTGCCTATTTGAGATCTGGAAGTTTCATGTTTAACCAGTTTGTTAAAGGGATTGAGATTTTAAGTTTAGCCACCTCTACTCCCAAATTGAAAGGCAGAGGGGATTTATCTGTTTGATCATTTTAAATCTTAGCAACAGGGTTCAGAGTAGTTTTTTCTTCTTTTTCAGTGTTTGGAGTCTTTTTAATTGGATTTTCTAATATAATTTTTGGAGGTTGTTCCATTGTTTCCTTGAGGGGAACTGAAGTGGAAGGTTGCTCATTAGAGGGTTGGTTATTGGTTACATCTTCAATGGTGGGACTGGGAGGGTTCTGGTTTGATCTAGAAAGGATTTGTAGAGTTTTTGTAACTGGAGCAGCTTTCACTTTCTTACGCTGATTAGTTATTGCTTTCTTGTTTTGGTCTAGAACATCAGTTATTTTTGCTCCTCAAATTGTACTATTTATGCACTTCGAAGATAGCAGAGTCATACCCTTTCTTGTAATCAAAATGTTCTCTAGTTTGGGTCTATAACTGATGAAGCATGTATAATTCTTGGTCATCCTAAGTCAGAGAAACTATTTCGTTGTCATCTAACCCCATTAAGTTAATTTAAGTGTCTAGCTCAGGGTCTTATTGATGGGAAGTTTCAGCGTAGCTCTCTTGGAAAGGAGGTCTAATGTTCTGATCAGGCCCATTTTTACCAGTATTTTGGTTTTGTTTTTTCCTAAAGTATGGATTTCTTACTGGAGGTGCTTGTTGTTTATCCCAGTGAGGTTTCCTTTCAATGACTTCTATTATGTCCATCAATCTTTCCATTCCTTTAGCTAAAGCATCCGTTTTTTTATCAAAGGGTGAAGTTTCATATTTCAGGGGTGTTCTTCTTTCGTTTCTAACCCTGGCTCTTTTGGCTAGCAGATTAGCTTCTACACTCATTGCTACATTCTGCATATCTTCTAGGGTTGGGGATTCCTTTCTCTCAATTGGAAAGCCATATCTGTGTCAAATCCATCTAGAAACTTAATCAGGGCTAAGCCAGGTGGAGGTCTAAGGTCAAGTGGTATTGCATTATATACATTGTTAAACCTAGTACAGTAGTCCTGAACAGTTTCGTTTGGTCCCCTCTTGAGGTTTTCATATTCAGAAAGAACTTGAAGAGGGTTCTTTTTCTTCTCCCACCTATGTAAAAATTGCTAGTAAAAAACTTTTGAACTATCTATACTATTAGGAGGCAAAGATATAAACCATGTTCTCACATCTCCAGTTAGAGTTTGGGTAAAAATTCTCATTTGGACATCTCCTATTTCAATTTCATGCAGTTCAAAATAATCTGTCATTTTCTTTGTGTGTTGCTATGCTATGTAAGATCCAGTGCCATCGAAAAAACAATTATACTCTGATAATTTGCTGGTAAGGCGCCTTGAGGAGTAGGCATCACAAGAGGGGTATATCTGAGTGCCATAGCTCTAAGTTGGACAGGATTGAGAATAGGAGTTGGGGTAACAAAAGATTTGGGACAACGTGGGGATTTAGAGTAACAGGGGTAATGGGTATTTGATGGGTAGTGATAGATTGATGGAGAAACGAAGGTATGAACGGATATGAGGGATGAACTTCAGAAGTGTGGGGAAATTATGGTGATCTAAAAGACGTTGAAGCAGTTTTAGAGAGTTCATGGATTCTATCAGTAGTAAGGGATGACTGAGGGGAGTTCAAAAGGTACTGATCAATTGACAAGTTTGCCCTTTGGACTTCAAGTTCTGCTGTAAATTCTGGATCTAGAACTGTGTCCTCAAGTTCACTCTCAGGCTTGGTTCTAATTCTAAATAGGGAATGGTCAAAATACTCATCAAAAGGGAGGTATTCTATGAATAACCACTCACTAGGAAAGAATTGGATCTAAATGAAGGTCTTGGGCTTACTAAATTTCTTACCTTCTGATTATTCTTGGAATAAGGTTGGGATTGTCAAATACAGGGGGAGGATTTGGATCAAGGTTGGCCCTGGTATAGTGAGTTCTCCCTGAAGCCATATTTCAAGCTTTTTCTAATTATTTTTCTTTTTTATGGATTTTTGAAATAACTTCTAGTAAACCCTTTAAGAAGCTTAAAAATAAATTTTGAATTTCTCAAAGGTTTATTAAGGCTGGGAGCTTGAGTTCCCCATTATGGTCGCCACTATGTTATCACTCAGATGTCTTTCCTAGAAGTTATCAAAGAAGGAATACTCTGAGGTAAACACAAACCTAATCTTTTAGACTCGGGTTCTAGCTAACCTAAGTCTAGAGAGGGCTCTCTCTTTATAATTTAACCTTGTTTTGGGTAGGATTTTAGGGTATTTCTTAGTGCTCATGATGTTTTGGTTTTGATTGGGTGATGGAATTAAGAAAATAGATGGGAAGAACAAATATTCAAACCATTGGGCTATGGAGTCAATCAAAGGTTGGTTTAACTAGATCTGATCAATCACTAAAGTAAGAGTTCTGGGCAAGCTAGCACAGAAAAAACCAAATCTGCAGGTTCAAATGGATGAGGTAGTCCTAACCAGGGCAAAGGGAAATGAAGAATCCTTAACCAGGATTAAGATGAAGAAAAGAAGGATAATCAGTAGCAAAGGACAACTAATAATCCTTTACTATGGACCAAAGAGGGAGGGGTGGGGGCGGGGGGGGATACGGAAGTAAGGAAGCAATTAAGAATTCCTAGACCAAGATAGTTTAGTAGAAAACATATAGAAAGTAAAAAAATAAAACATAGAGCATTTAAGCTAATTCTGAGATATCATTCCTTGTTTAATTTTCAGATTTCATAAGAGACACATGTGAATATTTATAACATGACAAGAAAACAATATTTAAACATGAATAGATAATACTTATTTGGTTCCAACTATGCACAAGAATCCAGTGAAATGTCCTTAGATTTATTTCATGATCCAGCAAAACCAGTCCAGTATTTAATACAATAGCTCCTTAGCTCAATATAAAATGTCTACAAAAATGTATTTTAATCCACCCTAATTACTTCATTTTGTAAAGTATTTATACAAAAATTGTTACAAAATATCTCATAACAATATGATAATTATTCTAGGAAACTAAAAATATCTTCAAGCATGAAGATAGAGACAAATGGAGAATTGTCTTCTTGTTGTCCCTTTTATTGTGATTGTACTAGTTGTTGTATTTCAAATCTGGCTCTTTCAGTTGCTTGATACTTATGTGCTGGAATTACTTTATTTCTTCTACCTACTAATACTCTTTACCTGCTACACTTTGACTTTGTTTTACCTGTTTTATCTGGCTGTCATGTAGATTTACTGCAATAACTTTATAGTAAATCTGTCAATTTCATCCACCATTCACTGTCAGCTGATTTCATCCTTATCATCTTTCTATATATCTCGTCAGCTTCTGTATACTTGGAAAAATTTGGTCTATTGATGAGCAAGTGCTTGACCTCATGCTTTATGAAAAACAGATTTTCCAAACTATCATATAGTACCTTTCCAGTGGGCAGAGCTTTTACCCCTGAAGTACTAGCTTGGTTGTTGGCCAACTTGTTTAGTGTTTCAATGTAATCATCCTGAGTCATTAGCTTGTCGTGGATTACCATAGGACTGGGGAGTCCTTTTTCCCTTAAAATACCATACTTTGTCATAAATCTGTTAATATTAGTTTGGATGCTTTGGCATCTTTTCTCAAGATTGAGCATCAGGTTCCTTTTGGTTAGATTCTTCTTGATTTCAATGATGGTCCATGTTCTATATTCTATGCCCAGTTCATCTAATTGATACCTGTTTTTATAGTTCAAAAGTTCTATCAACTGGTTGCCTCTTTGGGTTTGTCTCCTAGCTCTTCTCTTGTTTTATGAATTGCTTCTATGGCCACTTTTACTAGTTCAATTTGCTCAAAAATTACTTGAATAGATGACCAAAAATCATTGATAGAGTCAATGATGTTGGCCCAGAGTATTTCTTTCATATCTCCTAGTGTTTGTTGCAATTTCAAGGCCTTTTCAAGGACTTTTATTCTTTCTCCCATTCTTTGATTCTTTTGAGCTTCTTCTTTCTATTGTATCTATGCAAGTTTGCAATCAGTTTCCAAACTTGACACCTATTCTCTAAGTTTTTTGAGCTCAATAGCCCGGATGGTCATTTCCTCCATGGCTTTTACCAATTCAACTTTCTTTTCTCTGGATGTCCCTGTGCTTGTATATGTACCTGTAACTGGTAGAGTAGTAGCTGGTGGAACTATTGGTGCTAAGGAACCAACCAATGTGGAGGGTACTATTGTAGAGATTGTAGGAATTACAGTCTGAGGAGTGGTGGCCACCTCACTCTGTCTAGACTGTATCAAGTTATCCAGCTCTTTCTCTATTTCTTTTAGTTGATCATTTAGATTAAGGACTAAGTCCATAAGCTCTTCCTCCTTCTGAGTTTCCAATACTTCAGTTGTCTAAGGATGATGCAGTGGAGGAATTTTGAGCTGCTTTTTCAGTGCAGCTATGTCATCATTTTTCTTTTTAATATTCTTTTCTACAGCTTTCACATCCTTGGGATCATGCCCCAGTTCTATGACTAAGTCCTCTAAGGACTTTATTCTAGTACCCTTAGCCTGTGAAGAGGCCTTCTCTAACTAGAATTGTGCTGATATGTTATTCAATGAATTTTGGAGTTGGTGAGATGCAATTGCCTTGCTGGTCAAGGTGGAGTAGACTATTTCCCCAGTCTTCTTGTGTAATTCTATTTGGTCAATAGGATGAATATCCTTTGCCAATACCTCAAAGTCTATTTTTAAGTAATTTGGAATTGACCTGGGTTGTTGTGTAGTTGGATTAATGAAATTCATCTGCATTTTACCCTCTTACACATTAAATGCAGACATTAGCCTTGTTTGATTAGGAGTAGCCATTTTTAGGTAATGTACATAGCTTTGGGCCTTCAATCTTTCATTCCTGGCCTTTATTTCTTTGTATTTTTCCCTAGTGTCTTGGCTCTCGCCAGTTGGAGCTCTGAAAGAGGATACTTCCACGCTTTGTTGTCTCGCCAGAATTTGAGCTTATGAAGTGGAAGGTTCTTGTGTACCTCTTGAGGTAGTGGTCTGCCTGCTTTCCACTCTTTCCGTACCTGTGTTTCCAGTTGTTTCCTCAGTAAACTCTTGTTCTAAAAATGGATTCAACCTTTGCCTCTTGACATAAGTCTAGGAAATAGATCTGCTAGAAGGAGTGGCTTCCTCTCTATCTCTCTTAGGATTCTTCTCCTCATTTAGAGGTGTCTGTAAAGTAGGTGGATTACTCAAGATATGTTTTGGCTGAGCAAGTTCTTCTGATATCTATGATTCCTCTTGCTCTTGAGGTCTTTCTTTTGTTGTTTTCCCACTATGCTCTTGTGATTGCCTTTGAGATTGAGATTCTCTTGGCATCTGTACAAATGAATCTTCATCAAGTATTCTTTATAAATGAATCAATACATTATTGACAACAACTTCTATGCTATCTTGGTCTACCAAAGTGTTTTCCACCCATTCTATCTGATTTGCATACTGCTCAATTTCAAGAATTCTCTGGTGGATATAAGGAGATAATTTTTTCCTTTGTCTCCTATTGCGAATGATCTCTAAAGGGTCATATCTCTAGATAAAACTTTGTTTCAGTTTCAGCCTTTGGAGGATTTCTTCTGCTTCCTTTCCTGCTTCCCTACTATTACATATGAAGGGGCCGAGCTGATCCTTTATCCTAAGTTGATCTTTCTTCTTGGCCTTCAAAAAATGCACCTCATCTGAATTAATCATTTGCCTTTAGTACTCCAGAGCAAACAATCTCATGGGGAGATATTTTGGCAATTTGTAGGCAGCGAACTCACATCCATATATTCTGATTTCAGTGTGGTTTTGATATAAGTACCAATCTCCCACTCTATATTGTTGGACAATTGTAGGACCCTCCTGATATCTACATTGATTCTGGGGGGGAGGACTTCCTAATAACATAGTTGCACTGGGTGCACAAAGAGATCTATGAAATCAGTATAAGAATATGAAGAGTCAAATTGATGGATTAATGAAGTCCAGAAGATTACTAATCTGGGGTTGCCTCTGGTATCAAGCTTTTGGAGTGTGACTAGGAATTTCTCAGCTTGATAGTAAAGGAAAAGATGGTAAACATTGTTGAATATTTGAACACTCCTTCATTTTCCATTCTCATGAATTGATCATGCATCCTATCTGTCATGAAATTAGCATAATCAAACATGATGGCAGGAAGTTGTCCAGGAGTGTAAATGGACATGAAAGCTATGATAATCTCATCAACAAATTTACTTGTAGTCTGACCTAACACACTGGATATCATTGCTATGATGTTTCGGCCAAGATCAGGGAATATAGTCCACATGTATGGGGGAGGGTCCATTGGAATGTATTTCTCTTCCCTAATGAAAGTCTGGAATAACTAAGCAAGTTTGATGGAGGTGAGTGTAGGGAATCTGTTAAGCAGGTCTCCAACAGAAAGGGGGGTCAGGTTTTGGCCTAGTTGTAACTGCAACATTTCATTTATGGATTCAGCAGTGATGGTAAATAGTATAGTCTGGTCAGAAGTTATCACTACTCTTTGAATGGGATCGTATTTCATATAGAAATAGTAGACAATCTCAAGGAAAATATGAACTTTGGGGAATTGGTACTTGGGCAAACCTGATTCCCAAATACCTATTTTGTCTATGTGATTCAAGTAGTGATCTTTATGCCTGCAGTATAATTTTAGTGGGGATTCTAGGATAGAGGTATCTTTAATTTGAAAATCTTTATCTGCCAATGGAAGATGGTCTAAATCCCTGTGGGGAGTAGAAATTGGTAGGACGTTTAATGCAATGGGAGTAGCCATCCTTGGTTCTTGTGGATTCAAGGAGGGGGCGAAGGGTTTTTAGTGAAATTGAGGAAAACTGGTCTAATTCAGAGTATTTAGAGTCATTGGGAAACTGTCTTACTGAATTACTTAGTAATTTAAAGCAATTGAGTCAAGGTTTGGGAATGAAACAAGGTTTCTTAGCGAATTTTGGTAAATACCTAGTTTGGGCTTTGAATGGAGTGATGGGCGACTGTGCACGATTTGTAGGAAGCGCACGTGACTGAAAGGTGGTGTGGAGTTTCAGCAGCTTCAGCAGGTTGGTAATTGAACGTGGGTTGATGGTTGCACATACTCTGGTGCTTGCATGGAGGTCTGAGCGGTCTTTTTCACGATAAAACTAAAAACAATGAGTTTTTTTTAGTTTTATTCACAAACTCAACTATTTTGGCAGGTACACGGGGAAAGGTACATTTGACGTTAAGCGAGGGATGAGACATTTTGCCGTCTAGCGGGAGGCGGTAAGCGAGTTCATATCGCACTAATTTTGGGCTAGAGTGGTTTTGGGGGGAGGCTACCTGATGCCATTCATCGGGTGCCACGTAGCAGTGGGGTGAATAGTGAAACCACCCATATCAGATGGGTAAAGGTCGGTCTTCGAAGGCCACCCGATATGATCATCGATCGTTGGATCAAAAGGGACCAGATCGTATGGTGATCGGGGCGGGTATTTGACATGACGTTTAATGGAGGGGCCCGGCAGAGGTTTAAATGTGGCGGGATTAATTAATTGCGAATTATGGAGGTTTAATGACATCGGGGGTGATTTCATTGGCGGGGATAGATTATTAATTAACCATTGATTGATTAATTAATCTCTTTTATTCGGCAGAGGGTTTTGGTTATTAATTAGCCATTGATCGACTTAATTAACCCATTAATTATTTATAAATAAAGTTTATGTTTGAAATTTTGGGGACGAGATATTAAAATTAAAGGGATTTTAATAAATACATACGGGAGGGGGTATTTTTGGGAAATATATAAATAAAATTAAAAGTTAATATGAAATGGAGGCGGAATAAACGGAGTGCGCTAAGCATAATGTGTTTTTGTAATTTTTCTCTTTACATAGAACATTATAACTTAGGCTAAGTGAATTTTTGTGGGTTTTCTTAGGAAAAGGGGTTTTCTTGGGGGGTGATCACTTTTCTAAGGTTTTATCCTTAGGAAAAAAGGGTTTTTTAGGGAAAATGAGTGAATTATGGAGGGGGTGAATGCTTGTGAGGAGACTTTTAGTACTTAGGACCTATAAGTTATTGGACTGAGGGTCCGGTCCCTCCAAAATTCAGAGAAATACTCTGAGCCCCTTTAACTTAAGGTTTTAGGTACTTTAATATTTTCCTTCGGAATTAGTTAAGTGAAAAATGTAATGAATGAGGGAGGTTAATCAATTGACTTTGTGTACTTTGGTAAATGCTTCAATTATCATCCATGCTTGGAACTTTGATGATGAAGGTGATCAACATGCTTTTACCTAACAATTATCACAATTCTACAACCATTCCACTACTTACCCATCTACTCATTCTACCATTTTTTCTACTCTTTATTAGGGTGCACTTAAGCTGGCAAACCCTTATCAAAACATTTTCTTTTCTTTTAAAAAATTAATCTATCTATGTCTATCCTTATTACATCCAAGGGCTCTGGTTAAATAGTTGAGCTCCTTTTATTAACTCTACCTAGTTGAGCTCCTTTTATTAACTCTACCTATCTACTTATATGCCAGGATTACATTGTTTGGTAAGATTTTATTCTCTATCTCTAAGCATAAAATTGAAAACATGAAATAGCCAAGTTTAAACATTTTGACTATCCATGGATTGTGACAAGGTAACAAGCTACACACAATATTTTTATTCTACATCAAAGTAAATGGTAGTGGCATTTTGACTTGCACACTTTCATGGTCTTTTTCTTTTTCCTTGGGGTTCATTTTTTCATCTTTTTGACATTTTTCATTATTTTTGTCCTTTTTCATTCTTTTTGTTCCTTTTATTTTTCTTTTAGGACATACCCTATTTACATTTTTTATTTTTATTTTTATTTTTTGAATATGGAAAACATTTGCAAAAAGCAAAGGTATGTACATATTACAGATTTGACCTCAACCATTCAAAATTTATGACTCCTATTGGTATAGGAACATAACAATATCTACAATGACAGGGACCACTTCAAATCAACCATGGAGTTGAGGATAGGACTAATGGAGCATATGGAAATAGGTCTCCTAATAGACACAGGTTGAATAGATCTGACACAATCAGAGATGGCAGGTTGTTAGACACTTCGGATAGGAGAGGTGATTGACACATGTACTATTCTAGTTCTGGTTCTAATAGAAATCATGATCGTCGTCTTCATCATCCTTACAGGAGGAGTGATAGGGGGATACTTTTCGGATGAGTTTAAGAAAGTGAATCCACCTACCTTCAATGGAGAGATGAAGAAATCATAGGATGATAAAGCATGGTTGCTTGGTATGAAGAAATTCTTCTGATTGCATGATTATTTAGAAAACATGAAAGAAAATATAGCCACTTTTACTCTCAAAGGTAAAGCGGATATTTGGTGGGAAGACGTGAAGAATATAAAAGGCATACATGAGGAGGATTTGGCATGGCATGCATTTGAAAGGCTCTTCAAGAAGAAGTACTTGTTGGAGGGGTACTATGATGATAGAGATAAGGATTTTTATGAGTTACAGATGGGTTCTATAACAGATTATGAGTATACTAGCAGATTTTTTGGAGATCTTGAGATATGTGTCTTACCTCAAGGAGGACAAGGCCAAGGTTTAGAGATTCATTAGTGGAATTCAAGTAGCATATAGAGACTGGACTCAGTTCGATGAGCCTATATTGTTGGAGGAGGCCATATGAAAGTTGAAGAACTGTTATGAGCAGTCGAAGCGCAAAGTTGAGCCTAAGCATGACTTGAAAAGAATTGAGAAAGCTAAAGGAAAATGGCCACCAAAGAGAGGAAGACCCCAAGATGCAAGTGAGAAAGAAAATGCAATTCCTTACAAGATATTCAATACAATTGAGAAAAGACATGGAGAGCATCAAGATAGAGATGGTGGTAGGGAACCATTGCAATGTTGGATATATGGTAAGAATCAGCATAAGAGGGATTGTCCACAGTATCAGAGTGGTGGTAGAACCCATATCTACAATGGTCAAGAGGCACATACAGTTGGTGATATTGGTCATAGAATTCCTCTTATTTATGGAGCAATGGAAAATAGGCAGGCGGATCGTCAGGGATCGATCATTGAGATGGACGGTAGGCTTTATGATCAAGTTGTTTCTATTTTGATTGATCTCGGATCTAACTATAGTTATATTAACCCTAACCTTGTGGATAAGTGTGGTTTGACAAAAGAAGTGCATACGAAATCTTGGTTGGTATAGTTGGCTAATGGTACAAAGAAGCGAGTTCACCATTGGGTAAGAGCTTGTGCATTTTATTTAAAATGTATGCCTATAGCAGCACATTTGAATGTATTTCCATTGGGTTCATATAGTATTCTTTTGGGTATGGATTGGCTTTACCTCCACAGAACCAAAGTGGATTTCTTTGATAAGGCCATTGAGTGTGTGGATGATAGTGGGGAAAGAGGAATTTGAAAGGGAAGAAGAAGCCTACATCGGAAGGATGGTTACCACTATGCAGGCTAAGCGTAGTTGTAGAGAAGGTTGTGTCATGTTTCTAGTACACTTTTCTAGTGACAAGGGTAAGGAGGTTGAAGATGTCGATGTGTTAAGTAGATACCTAGCTTTGCACCAGTTTCAGGATGTATTTCCAGGGAACATTACAAAGTTTCCACCTCACAGGGAAGTATAATTTTCTATTGAGTTGGTGTCAGGGGCAACCCCGACATCAAAATCACCTTATATGATGATCACACCTGAGTTGGTTGAGTTAAAGTTGGAGCTAAAGGAAATATTGGACAAGGGGCACATTAGGCTGAGTGTATCACCTTCGGGTGCACTGGTGTTGTTCGTGAAAAAGAAAGATGGTACTCTTATATTATGCATTGAATATAGGCAATTGAATAAAGTAATGACCAAGAACAGGTACCCATTGCCAAGGATTGATGATTTGTTTGATTAGTTGAAGGGAGAAGTAGTGTTTTTTAAGATCAACTTGAGATTGAGATACCATCAGGTATTCATCAAGGAAGAGGATATCTTGAAGACTGCGTTCAAAACCAAGTATGGGCATTGTGAGTTTGTTGTTGTTCCTTTAGGTTTGACTAATGCTCCATCTAAATTTATGTGTTTGATGAATAGTGTGTTGTGTCCTTATGTAGACAAGTTTTTTATTGTACTCATTGATGACATACTGGTATATTTTAAGAATGAGGAGGAACAATCTGAGTATTTAGTAGCAGTGTTGAGATTGCTAAGAGAGCATGAGTTGTATGCTAAAATTAGCAAGTGCAACTTCTTTCAGATGAAGGTACATCATTTGGGGAGTGTTGTCACCAAGGATGGCATAGCAGTGGATCCAGAAAAGATAAGGGCTATTATGGAGTGGGAGCTCCTAAGAATCTGGATGAGGTGAGATCATTTATGGGATTCGCAGGCTACTACAAGAGGCTCATCAGGAACTTCTTACACATTGCATATCCTATCACATCATTGCAGCATAAAGGTAAGAAGTTTGAATGGACGGAATAATGTGAGGCTAGTTTTTGCATCTTAAGAAATTGTTGACACATGCATCATTGCCAAAGATTGTGGATTCGAACAAGGAGTTTGTAGTGTGTACAGATGCTTTCAAGAGAGGAAATGGTGGAGTTGTCATGAAAGAAGTCTAGGTAGTGTGCTATGAGTCATTGAAATTGAAAGAGCATGAGTAGAACTATCCAACATGTTATCACTCAAATTTTCCTTGAAGTTGTTAGAAGAAGGACAGGGGTCTGAAGTAACCACAAACCAACTTTTAAGTACAGAATCTAGCCAATCTATACTCAGAGAAGGCTCTCTCTATAATATTAGCTTTATTTTATAAGGTATTAGGCTAGTTATGAAAGCTTGAGGGTTTTGATTGTACTTGATGGTGAAATTCAATAGCAGATGGGTAGAACTAAATATTTCAGGCCATTGGGCTAATGGAGTCAACAGATGATGACTTAACTGAATTTGGTTTTTCAACAAAGGATGGCTTCACAGGGAAAGATAGCTAAACAGGGAGCAAATGATAACTTGAAAAGATGGTATGGACTCAAAAGGGATGAAGGGAAATTAAGAATCCTTCCACATGTTTTGAAAAGAGGGAATTTGGATGATCACCAATAAAAAGCAATTAAGAATTTTTTACTAAATGATCAAAATGATAAACAAAGAAGTGGGAGCAATTAATAGTTCCTTGCCTATGATAGTTTAGAAGAAAACATTTAGAATAAAAATGATTGATAACAAATTGCACTTAAGAACTTTCTGAATTATACTTTTTCATTTTAATATTCAAATATGGAACATAATTAAAATATTAAACAAGAAAACAATAACACATGAGATAAAGAATACTTATTTGTCCAATGTTTGACACATGAATCCTGTGAAAAGTCCTTTGTATTATTTCTTCATCCAACCAGCCATACAAAAATTGTTCAAGGGTACTTCTTTTCCAAAATAATAAGTCTACAGAAATGGCTAAGAATCCCCCTTCAATACTCTGAATGAGGGAGTATTTATACAAAAGTTTTACAAGAAAATATCTCATAACAAGTAGAGATATATTCTAGGATGAATAACTATATGTTACATGAACGTAGAGACAAATGGTCTCGAAGATAGAATATAAAGTAAACTAATGGCTTGATGTCCTTGTTTTTGTGAATGAGTTGGAGGCAGGCTCTATGATAAAGCATCTTATTGTCTTCCTCATAACTCAATCATGTCTATTTTGTTTTTCATCTTCTTACTGATACACTTTGACCTGTTCTGATACTCTTTTCCTGTTTGATCCTTGTTCACCCTCTTTACCAGTATTGACTATGGTAAATAATGAAAATTTACATTTTTACCAAGGATAAATTATAAAATTTCTGTCATATCTGTCCACCATTTTTTCTGTGGTATTCTGGTCCTTTGAAGTTTCCTTAAGATTTCATCAGTCTCTGTGTATTTGAAAAAATTAGGCTGAACTGGAAACAAATGCTTTAGCTCATGTTCAACATAAAAAAGGTTTTCTAGACTGTCATAGAAAACTCTTCCTGTAGGTAGGGCCTTTGGTGCAGATGTACTAGTTGATGAACTGGCCTGGTTATCTGCATATTGAGCTAACTTATCAACATAGTTTATATCCCTCATCAATTTATCATTAATATCTAAAGGAATGGGTAGCCGTTTGCTCTGCAAAATACCAAACTTCTCCATGAAACTATTAATTTCCTCTTGCATGTTTTGGCATCTTCTTTCCAAATTCTACATTAGAGACCTTTTGTTCAATACCTTTTTGATTTCCAGAATAGTCCCTATTTTGTCTTCAATGCCTAGCTCTTCTAGTTGATACTTATTTTTGCTATTCAAAAAGTTTATTAGCCTGGTGGCTTCCTCAGGCTTCCCTCCTAATTCTTCGTTTGTCCTCTAAATTTCTTCAAGTGCTACTTATACCAAATCAATTTATTCAAAAATTATTTGTATTGATGGCCAAACATCATTTATTGACTGAAGTGATGTTGGTCAAAAGAATTTCCTAATGTCTGCTAAGGGCTTGTCAAATGTGAGGTCCTCCAGTGATTTCACCTGCTGAGCTAACCCTTTATTCTCCCTCACTTTTTCAGCAAAATTAATTTTGGAAAGATCATATTTATGTTCTAAAGTAGCAAATTGTTCTTTTACCTTTTGTAATTTTGAGACTTTGAGCTTCATCTCCTCCATTGATTTTATCAATTCATCTGTGCTTAAACTTGAAGTTCCTGCTGGTGCTATTTCTGCTATTGTTGCTCCTGTGACTGTGCTTGTGATTACTTCTGCTGTGACCAAAGGGACATTTGGGGCTAGAGCTGTTGCCAGTGTTGAAGGGACTGCAGTGGAGACCACTGGTATCACACTTGGAGGCTGAAAGGTCCACTCTCCCTGCTTGCTCTTGAGTGATTTTTTCTAACTCTTGCTCGGTCTCCTTCAATTGTTCATTAAGCTTTAGGACTATGTCCATAAGCTCTTCTTCAGACTTCTTCTAAAAAAATTATGCAGCTTCTGGATGTCTTGATGGTGGTAACTTTAGCTGCTTTCTCAAGGTAGCTATGTCTTCGTCTTTTTTCTTTATTAAGGCCTCTGCTGCCTTTACATCCTTTGGGTTATGACCCAATCCAATCACTAACTCTTCCAAAGATTTGATTATGTTGTCTTTAGCCTGTGAGGAGGCTCTCTCCAGCTATAATTGGGCAGTTGTATTATTTAAAGAATTTTCTAATCTTTGGGCCATCATGGCCTTACCAGTCAATGTTGAATATATCATTTCCCCTTTTTGCCTATGTAGCTCGATCTGATCCAAGGGATGAAGATCTTTGCCTTGACCTCAAAATATGTTTGAAGGTAATCTGCAACTGTCTGAGGTTGATGTACTTTGGGCTTGAAGAGGCTCATTTGCATTTTGCCCTCCTTGATGTCATAGACTGACATCAATCTATTTTGATTGGTGGGAGCCATTTTTAAATATTGATTGTAGACCTAAATCCTTAATGGCTCATTCCTAGCTTTCATTTCTTTGAATTTCTTTTTAATGTCCAGGTTTTCATTTCCTGGAGGCTTAAAGGATGACACTTCAGCACTTTGTTGTCTTTCCAACTATTGTCTCTGTGAGTTAGAAGGTATTCCACCTGCTGGAAAAGTCTGGTGACTATCTACACCTTCTTTTCTTTGGCTATCCGTAGTTCCTTCGGAAAATTCCTCTTTTGAATGAGGATTTAGCCTATGCCTCTTAGAACCATGTTAGTCTGATGGGCCACTAATAGGGGTAGCTACTTCCCTGTCTCTTTTTTTGTTATTTTCCTCATTCAAAGGAGTCTGCAAAATTTGGGGCTCTTCTACATTAACTTGAGTTGGGTGAGCCTGTGTTTGAGCCTGCTCCTGAGAAGTTTCAGGCTGCTTTGACATAGTTAACTCCTCTGTTGCTTGGGTGGTGGTCTCTATTTCTTTTCCCTTGGATGTCCCTGTAAGTGGTGTATTTGTCTCTTGTGAGTGCCTTTAAGAGGTTTCACCTGTAGAGGCATTGATCCCTGATGCTAACCTTTGAGAAGTTTCAAACTGTACCTATCCAAAAGAATCCAGGTCAAGTTTTTTTTCAAGATCCTTCATTGCATTTTCTATATTGATCTTCTCACTATCTGTTTCTATTAGGTTTCCTTCCCTCCACTCATTCATGTTAGCAAATTTCTCAATCTCGGGAATTCTGTGATGTAAGCATGGTGATACTCTATTTTTCATCGTTCTATCATAGATGAAGCTGTGGGGATCATATGAAATAAAACTAAAAAAAATTTGTAATTTCAGATGATCTTCTAGAATTTGCTCTGCTTCTTTCCATGCTTCCCTAGTGTTACAGATGAAAGGGCCTAATTGATTCTTGATTCTAAGTTGTGCTTTCTTTTTAGCTTTAGTAAAATGAACCAAATCAGAGTTTATCATCTATCTGTAATATTCCAATGCAAACAGTTTCATTGGGACATATCTGGGCAGCTTGAATGGGGAAAGCTCACACCCACATACTCTGATTTCTGTATGGTTCTGAAATAAATACCAGTCACCCACTCTGTATTGTTTGGAGAGCTGAAGGATCCTCTTAATGTCAACACTGATTCTAGGAGGTGGAATCCCTGTCAGCAAGGTGGTCACTGGGTGAACAAACTGATCAATAAACTCATTATAGAAATAGTGGTTAGCAAAATCATACTTGATAGCAGGGGGTTGTCTAGGAGTAAAGATAGACAACAACACTAGGGTCAGTTCATCTACCTACTCACTAGTGTTGAATCCCATGACTGCAGATATCATATCGACTATGATTTTACCCATATCTATGAAGAAAACTTGCAAATAAGGAGGTGGATATTTAGTTTGATGTTGCTTTAATATGAAGGTCTAACGGAGGTGATCAAGTTCGGATTGAGACATTTTGGTTGATTTCTCAAGTAAATGTCCAATGGAAATCGGGGTGAGGACCTGAGTAGGGTGAAATTGCAGCATCTCATTGATTGATTCAACAGTTATTGTAAAAATGACTGTTTGGTTGGGAGACATGACTGCTCTGCGGATGGGGTCATAGTTTGCATGGCATTGACGGATTATTTCAGGGAAAACATGAACAGAGGGGGAAAAGTATATCAGGAGATCGGATTCCCACAATCCTATGGCATCATAGCCATTCAAGTAGTTATCTCTACATTGGAAAAAGACTTTGAGGGGATTTTTATCAGTGGTTAAGTTTTTTATTTGGAAGTCCTTATCTGCCAGAGGGAGATAGTCTAAATCTCGATGAGGACCATTAATGGGTGCAACGTTCAGAGCTACTGGGGTTTCTATGTCTGGTTCTTGTGGATTCAGAAAGGAAACTGAGGTTTTCTTTATAACAATGGGCAAAGCAGAGGGTCTAGAGGACTTGAATGACGAAAGTAATAACTGAACTATGGCGAATTTTGACTTTTTTTAGTTATTTTGTGTGGAAAACAAGTATTTGCAGGGTTTTTCGTTAAGGATTTGATAAATGCCTGCTTTTTGGGGAAAAAGTAACAGAATACAGGTACTGGGTGTGGCTGGAGGGGTCTAGGCGGCATTAGCTACAAGTTTTGGAGCAGGTTGGCGACTGAAAGCTTGACCTAGTTTACCTCGATGTTCGTTTGCATGGGCGTATAGGTTTACAGAATAGAATAATGAAAATGACTTGTTTTGTTTTATGTACAAAGTCAAGAGTTGGTGGGTTTTGGGATTTGGGCGGGTGACGACAGCGGGGAACGACATGATGTTTTGTTGTTTTGTGGGGAGGCGGTAAGTGGTCTTATATTGCACCACTTATGGGGAAGGGCGGCATTTAGCCTTGGGCTAGCGATTCCATAGAATGGTTGATGCATGGTAGAGGCACTGTACATGAAACCGTTTTGTGATTGCACGCTAACGTACGGTCACAAAGGGTCGTGCGATATGTATAATAGTCGTTGGATCTCAGGAACTTGATCGGACGATTGTCGGGGGGTATGAAGTGACGGGATTTTAAGGGAGGCAGGCCCAATATATTTAAGGGTTACATAATCATATGGAGAGCGACGGGATTAGCTCGGGAGTTTATTAGTTAACCATGAGGGTTAATTAATCCCTTTTTAACGTGGTGGGGGTTAGGACTGTTAATTAGCTACGGATTAACTAATTAATCTCTTTTTAAAACAGATTATGGTTATATTTTAATCGGGGGTGGGATATATAATATTTCGTGGTTATTATATAGTTAAAATGATACGGGAATGGGTAGATTTTATAAGGGATTTAAATATTAATACATGTTAGTAGTTAATATGAATTGAAATGAAAAGCACTAGGTATAAAAACATTTTATGTGTGTATTTAAACTTAGGCTAAAATGAAAAAAGGGTTTTGTGGAAAATTTTTAATTTTCCTAAGAAAAATAGAATTTTACTTAGGAAAAACTTATCAAGGGAATGAATGACTTTTGAAGGGGTGTGATGATTAATGAATGGTATTAAGTACTTAGGCTTTATAAATTATTGGGCCAAGGGTCTGGTCCCTCCAGAAGTCAGAGAAATGCTCTGAGCCCCTCTAATTTGATAGATACCTTGGCACTTAGGGGAAATTAGTAAAAATTTAGGGAAAATGAGTAGGGGAGTTAATTATTTTGACTTTGCTTGCTTGATGTCTTTCATGTACTACATATCTATGCTCCATGATGAAAATAAAAGATTTACACATTTACACTTATATTTCATCACATGCTATTCTGCAACCATCATCTAGCTACCCTACCTATTTAGCCTAGCATTTTTACTTCTTTATTAGAGTGCACTTAGATTGGCAATCCCTTATCAAACTTTCTTTTCTTTTATATGGCAATGCCTATCTAAGTCTACACTTATTACATCCAAGGGCTCAGATTAAACTGTTGAGCTCCTTTTTCACTCTACCTATCTACTTATTTGCCAAGATTACACTATTTGGTCATATCTTTATTCTCTATTTCTACAACATGAAATTGAAAAATGAACTAGCCAAGCTTAAAATATTTGACTATTCATGAATTGTGGCATAGGTAACAAACTGCACACAATTGTTTATTACATAAAAGTAAAAAGTAGTGGCATTTAGACTTGCACACTTTCCTGGTCTTTTCTTTTTGTTGGGGTTCATTTTCTTTCATTTTTTTGACCATCTTTTATTCTTTTCACTCCTTGATTTTTCTTTTAGAGTATACCCTCTTTAAATTTTTTAATTGTTTTGATTTTTTACAAATATGGAAAACCTTTGCAACAAGTAAAGGTATAACATATTACATAGCTCTTCAAGTCAATCATGATATATGACATCTATTGGTATAGGGGCATAATAGTGGCTCCACATTGGGATGGCTATCCTCGGTGGAAAGCCCAGAACAGTAGATCAGATGGCCTCTGAATGACTTTGACTGTGGTCTACAATCTTTTTCTGGTCGCTGCTTTATTGTATGTATGACAGTGATACTTCTGAAGCTTAAGGCCTTTTCTTCGAGCTTCAACTCTAAAAGTTGTTGTCCAATCAAAACTGTGACATTACAAAGGATATATTATATACATGTTAAAAATCATGGTAGCATTAATAAGTAAGATCAAAGTAGTGTTTTAATATTCGACCATTAACTGGTCATTCCTCTGCTTCTGTACCATTCAAGTTCTTCAGAAAATATGTATTATTTCATTGTAGAGCATAGATGGTGTATGATCCTTTCCATAGGAAGTTAGACTTCCCATGTTTCCCCTTATCTTCTCTTCTGGAATACCATCTTAGCACTTTATCTCCAAGGTATAAATCTTTTGCCTTGGTTCTTCTGTAAAAAATCTTCTTGAGATTTTCCTGCAATACTTGGGACCTTTGGTACACCTCCTCTCTGGTCTGCTGCAAATTGATAGTCTAATTTATCCTTCTTTGAATGTCATTGGGTTCCAGTTGAGCTTCTTAGAGTAGTTTCATAACAGGGACACCTAGTGATGAAGGAAATACAACTTCCATGCCATATACTAACTCATAAGGACTGGTGCCAATGGATTTTTTGGTTGTAAGCTTGTCTGCCCATAATGCATTTATCAGTTTCTTGTGCCAAGTATTTTTGTTTTCCTCTAACAGTTTTTGAATGATATGGCTAGTCCATTCCCTTGTGGATAATAGGCTATGGAATGGCCCAGTATAATGTGATACTTGTTGCAGAAACTAATCATCTTCTTCAATTTAAAAGCTGCAGCATTATCAGTAATATTTTAGTAGGGCAGCCAAACCTGGACAATATATTGGTTTCTAGGAAACCTATGATCAGTATATCATTTTCCTGTCTGGAGGGGATGGCCTCTATCCATTTAGCAAAATAGTCAGTGGCAGTGAGTATCCGTTTATGTTGGCTAGAGAAGGGAGGATGGATTTCACCAATGAAGTCAAGACCCCATTGTTAGAAAGGCTTCTCAGTGGAAATGGGTTTTAAGGACAAAGGTAACAACTTTCTCTCGCCTTCAAAAATTTGACATTTATGGCAAGAAGTGACAAATTTATTCACATCAACAAACAAGGTTGGCCAATAGAATCCACCCCTTAGGATTTTATCTGCAGTTGATTTCCAACAGAGGTGTCCACCACAGTCTCCTGCATGAAATTCTTGGAGAGCCTTGTTAGCTTCATCTTTTAACAAACAATTCAATAAAATTCCTTCATGATTTTCCCAAAAAAGAGCATTATCTAGAATACAAAACTTTGAAGATTTCATTTTTAAAAACCTATTCTTTGTTCTCAATAACGCTGGAGGAGCCTACAGGTTTTGTAAAACATAAATTACATCAGCATACCAAGGTGAGTTTGAAAAGGCCTGGCTAATTTGTGGAGTCACCATCTCCGGTTCGTCAACCAGTTCATTTATGTCCAGGGCTTGACAATTGGTTTTTTCTATGATTTTGGTCAATCTCTGTCCTTTTATCAGTTTTGTATGTTTTATTTCAATATCATATTCTAAGATGATAGCAATCCATTTACCCCTCTTTCCCTCAATTCCATCCTGAGTCAGGATGTCCTTGACAACTACATTTGGTACATAAGCTATCACATGAGAATATAATATGTAGACTCTGAAGTTTTTAATGGATTTAACAAGTGCAAAATCTTGTTTCTCCATGATCTTGTATTTCAATGATGCATCTCTGAGTGCTTTACTAAAAAATGCTATAGGTTTTTCACATCTGTGGGCATTCTTTTGTAATAAAATAGTTGTTATAGTATGTTCTGAGGCAAAAGAAAAAATTATAAAGTCTCTATCAAATTGAGGACTAGTAAGGACTAGTGTTCTGGTTAAAGCTATTTTGATTTCTTCAAATGCTTGTTTCACTTCTACTATCCATTTGACACTTGAATCCTTTTTTAACATATCATTAAGTAATCTAAGGAGTTCAGATAGGTTATATATAAATATTCTCAAAAAATTTATCTTCCCTAAGAAATCTTGAAGTTCTTTAATACTTCTTGGATGCGGTATCTGTAGTGTAGCTTCAATTCTGGTAGGATCAATTAAAATGCCATCCTTGGAAATGATATGACCTAAGAGTTTACCTTTCTTCAAACCAAACAAGGACTTCTTTGGATTTAAAGAAATACCATAATTTTTGCATTTTATAAATATTTGTCTGAGATGGTTCAAATGATGTTGATCTGATTTAGAAAAAACAGTTAGGTCATCCAGATATATAACAAGAGAATCATGAATTTCTTTGGCAAATGTAATGTCCATTGCCCTTTGGAAAGTAGCTCTTGCATTTTTAAGTCCAAATGGCATTTTAAAATACATAAATGTGCCCCATGGTGTTGTGAAGGAAGTTTTTTCTTGGTCATCAAGATGAACTAGGATCTGGTTATATCCTGAAAATCCATCTAAAAGAGAAATTCTAGAAGAACCTACTACCCTTTGCAAAATATGGTCCATCTTGGGTAAGGGATAGTTATCTTTAAGGGAGATATTATTTACATTCCTCATATCAACACATAATCTTATTTCCCCAATTTTCTTCCTAGTAAGCACTAAAATAGATACCCACTCTAAAAATCTAATAGGTGCAATAATCTTTGCTTCATACATACATTAAATTTCTTCTTCACTTAGTGGTAATAATACAGGATTGATTTTCTGAGTTTTTGTTTAAAGGGATTTTGATTTTCTTTCAGAGGTATTGTATGCTGAATTATTGAGGTGTCATATGATCTCAAATCCTCATAACTCCAGGCAAAGATATCCTTGAATTCTCCCATAAGTTCAACATATTTTATCTTCCGATCAGGAGGTAAAGACTTTGATAGTTTTATCATCTTTGGATCGTCTTCTGTTCCTAAATTATATTCTTCAATGTTCACTTTTAGTGGTTCAATCTTTGGTTTCTTAGGGATATCATTGGAATAAAAGAGGTCTTCTAGAAGGGTTAATCCTTTAGGCAAATGATTGTCTTTTAAATTGATAACCTCTGTTTCTTCTTTAATTATCTCATCAAGGTCCATTTGTTTAAGGTCTTCAGCTTCCTTTTGGGCGAATTTTGTGGGATGAAGCATTTGAATTGAATTTTTTTCCGAAAAGTTTGTTTCTTCCTCATCTATCTGATTTTAATTAATAATTGTATCAACATCTATGTAACTGTTAAAAAATTATTCATCTAAAGTTAAAAAGTTATTAATCTTCTCATCACTATCAAAGACCTGCCAGTTCTTCAGATTGTCAGGGATGGTTGGTCTATGCCTAATTTCAGTAGTAAACTGATGATTAGGTTCGAAAGGTAATTTGCAGGTGCTAGCAAACATAGCCAGACTGTGGGCATGTAAGTTACGTTTTCTAGGTACTACGACAAGCTTAGTTTCTATAAAAGTATTGAGAATCTTCCCTTTGATCTGTTTAATGATTAATTTTGAATCTCCTATGACAGATACTCTAATTGCTCCTAATCTTTTGACAAGTTTAAGACCTAGCAAGAGAGCCTCATACTCTGTCGTATTATTGGTGCGCTTAAAATTTAATCTGTAGGCACGGCCTTTAGCATAGTCATTTTCTAGATTGTACACCCAAACTCCTGCTCCTACCCCTAATTTATTGATTGAGCCATCAAATTCTAAATGCCAAAGAATTGCATGCACATAATCAGTGTTAGGGGTGGTGGGAATTTGTTTAATAGGGGGACTTAGTTTTTCATTCTCATCTAGTTCTTCTTTGTAGTCTGATTTGTCATTGGTATCTGATATTTCCTAAATCTGAACACTTGATTTTTTTTTAATTTCTTTCATTTCTACTGCTAAAACTTCTAAAGTATTATAAGGATTGGTTTCAACATTATAAAGAATGAATTAGTCCATATCAGAGTGTACTGAGTAGATGGGGAAATTTTTTGGTTTTTCCTGACTACTTACTACATATTTCATTAATGTTTCTCTATATAGTTTCTTTGGTTGGCCAAAAACCGAGATAGTAGCATAAGACATCTCTAATTGAAGAGACTCCTGAAGCTTAGCACCCAAGGATCTGGACAATAACATGCCATATTTTGGTGGAATACATGCTACCACTATATCCATTAAAAAAAATTTTGTAGGGTATTGAACCAATGAGACACACAAGTCCTTTATCAATCCTAAACATCTCACCTGACTAGAATCAAAAGAAAAGAGATCTTTATATGGTCTGGTGATGACTAGGTCTAGCTTTTCCATTACAGACTTGGGAATGAGATTATGAGATGCCCCAGAGTTGAACATGGAATTGTGAAGGAATTTATCATGTATGTTTAAGCCCACATAGAAGGGAGAAATATCTCCTTCTAAATCTTTTCCATTCACTTCAAGGCCAAAGATTAATTCTGGTTGGTCATCAAAAACATTAACTGAACCTTTAGTTCCAGTAATCTTCAGTGATCTATTAATTTGAGTTCGATAAACATCATGTTTATCTAATTCTGACAATGGGATAGTAATTTTCAGTTTGCCTACTTTAGTTTCTAGATTAAAGGTTTTTTTTGTTTAGATTTTTGGATTTCGAAAATTAGCATTCTCTCTCTTTTTTGTATTTTCTGTGTTTTTCTTCTTTTCAGGAGTGGAGTTATAATTTGTAGTTTCTCCTAAATCAACTTCTGGAGGTTCTTCCAAAGTTCCCTTAGAATGAAGGGTAGTGGAGGGTTGTTTTTCATTTGGTTAGTTATCAAAGACATCTTCAATTATGGGGTTAGAAGGATTATTGTTTGATTTAGAAAGAATTTGTACAGATGTAGTAACTGCCTTACCTTTGATGGGCCGTTTTAGAACCTTTTGTTTATTTGATTCAGGAACATCAATTCTCCTATTCTTTAAGTTATACTGTTTATGCACTTCGTAGATGGTTTTGTCATATCCCTCCCTAAATTCAAATGATTCGCCTGACTGAGTTTGGAATTGTTTAAGAATGTGGGCCTCTTGATCTTCTTGGGTTAAAAAAACCTCTCCTTCATTACTAAGTCCCATCAGATTTATTTGAGTATCTTCTTTTGGACCTTCAGAGCTAGATTCTTCTACATAATTCTTCTGAAAAGAGGGTCTAACGTTTTGGTCTCGACGAGTGTTTCCAGTGTTCTGGTTCTGGTTTTTTCGAAAATTAGGATTTCTCCCTGTGTTGGTAGGTTGACAATCCCAGGGGGATTTTCTTTCAATTGTTTCCACTTTGTATCCTAGTCTATCCATTCCTTTGATTATGGCATCCAGTTTCTATTCAAAAGGTGAAGCTTCTTCTTTTACTAGTATCATTATTTTGCTCCTAACCTTGGCTCTTTTAGACATTAGGTGGGCTTCAAATGTGATAGCGATACTTTGCATATCTTCCAAAGTTCTAGGGGCTCGTTTCCTTAGCTAAAAGGCCATATCAGAGTCAAATCCATCTGGGAATTTGATTAAGGCCAAATCAGGTGGGGGTCTGAGGTTTTGAGGGATGCCTTATAGACATTGTCGAATCTAGTGCAGTAATCCTACACTGTTTCTTGTGTTCCTCTTTTTAGGTTTTCATACTTAGATAGGATCTGAAGAGGATATTTCTTTTTCTCCCATCAGTTCAAGAATTGTCTATAGAGGGTTTCTAGGTTGTCTATACTATTTGCTGCTAGAGGCCTAAACTAGGTTCTGACTTCCCCAGTTAGACTCTGAACAAATATTCTTATTCTTACATCATCAGCATCTATCTCATAAATTTCAAAATAATCAGTCATCTTTTTGGTATGTGGTTGGGCTGTATAGGTACGAGTACCATCAAATGGAGTGATCTTACTTTGGTAGTCCTAAGGCATGGCACCTAAGTTTGCCAGTAAAACCAGGGGAGTTTACCTATTTTCCATGGCTATAGGTAAAGTTGAAACAACAACTGGGGTAGGGATAACAATGGGGGTTTGGGTTGTGGATGGAGGCGTAGGAAGGGTGGTTTGAGGTGGAGTGGTTTGAGGTTGAGATGTATGAGGAAAAGGTGATGAACTTGCAGAAGAAGTAGTAATTATATAGGGATTGGGTGTTCCTTCAGAGGTAAGATCAGATTGTATTGAATTCTACAAATGTCTGTCAATTGAGGAATTGACAACTTCAAACTGCAATTCTTCGATGAATACTACGTCTGGGACTAGGTCAATTATTTCAGAATCAGAAGATGTCCTAAACAAAGAGATCTCAAAGTGCTCATCAAAGGTTTTGTCTTCAAGATAAATCCACCTAACAGGACAGGATCTTGATCTGTAGGTGGGCCAAGAACTAGTAGTACTTTCTTGACTTTCTTGTCTCCTAAGAATTCTATGGATTAGATTGGGGTTCTCAAACACTGGTGGTGGATTGGGATTAGGATTAGCTCTAGTGTAATGAGTCCTTTCTGAAGCCAGGTTTTTAGGTTTTGATTTTCTAAATTAATATCAACAAACAACTTCTGTGATCTTTAAGATGCTTTAGATTTGGATTTAAACTTTCTTAAATATTTGTTTGACTGAGAAATTGGTTCGCCAATGGAGTCGCCACTATATTATCACTCAGATTTTCCTTGAAGTTGTTAGAAGAAGGACAGGGGTTTGAGATAGCCACAAACCAAATTTTAAGTACAGAATCTAGCCAATATGTACTCAAACAGGACTCTCTCCATAAGATTTAGCTTTGTTTTATAAGATATTAGGCTAGTTATGAAAGCTTAAGGGTTTTGATTGTATTTGATGGTGAAATTCAATAGCAGATGGGTAGAACTGAATATTTCAGGGCATTGGGCTAATGGAGTAAATAGATAATGGCGTAACTGGATTTAGTTTTTTAGCAAAGGATGGTTTCATAGGGCAAGATAGCTAAACAGAGAGCAAATGATAACTTGAAAGGATGGAATGGACTCAAAATGGAAGAAGGGAAATTAAGAATCCTTCCACATGTTTTGAAAAGAGGGAATTCGGATGATCACCAATACAAAGCAATTAAGAATTTTTTACTAAATGATCAAAATGATAAACTAAGAAGCAGGAGCAATTAATAGTTCCTTGCCTATGATAGTTTAGAAGAAAACATTTAGAATAAAAATGATTGATAACAAATTGCACTTAAGAACTTTCTGAATTATACTTTTTCATTTTAATATTCAAATATGGAACATAATTAAAATATTAAACAAGAAAACAATAACACATGAGATATAGAATACTTATTTGTCCAATGTTTGACACATGAATCTTGTGAAAATTCCTTTGTATTATTTCTTCATCTATCCAGCCATACAAAAATTGTCCAAGAGTACTTCTTTTCCAAAATAATAAGTCTACAAAAATGGCTAAGAATCCCCCCTCAATACTCTGAATGAAGGAGTATTTATACAAAAGTTTTACAATAAAATATCTCATAACAAAGAGAGATATATTATAGGATGACTAACTATATGTTACATGAAAGTAGAGAAAGATGGTCTCGAAGATAGAAGATAAAGTAAATTGGTGGCTTGTTGTTCTTGTTTTTGTGAATGAGCTGGAGGCAGGCCCTATGATGAAGCATCTTGTTGTCTTCCTTGTAACTCAATGCTGGCTGTTCTGTTTTTCATCTTCTTACTAATATACTTTGACCTGTTCTGATACTCTTTACCTATTTGATCTTTGTTCACCCTCTTTACCAGTATTGATTATGGTAAATAATGAATATTTACTTTTTTACCAAGGATAAATTATAAAATTTATGTCATATTTGTCCATCATTTTGCTTATGGTATTCTATTCCTTTGAAGTTTCCTTAAGATTTCATCAGCCTCTATATTTGAAAAAAGTAGGCTAAACTAGAAACAAATGCTTTAGCTCATGTTCAACATAGAAAAGTTTTTCTAGACTGTCATAGAGAACTCTTCCTATAGGTAGCGCCTTTGTTGCATATGTACTAGTTGATGAGTTGGCCTAGTTATCTGCATATTGAGCTAACTTATCAACATAGTCTATATGCCTCATCAATTTATCATTAATATCTAAAGGATTGGGTAGACGTTTTCTCTGCAAAATACCAAACTTCTCCATGAAAATATTAATTTTCTCTTGCATGTTTTGGCATCTTCTTTCCAAATTCTGCATTAGAGACCTTTTGGTCAATACCTTTTTGATTTCCAGAATAGTCCCTGATCTGTCTTTAATGCCTAGCTCTTCTAGCTGGTACTTATTTTTTCTATTCAAAAAAATTATTAACCTGGTGGCTTCCTCAGGTCTCCCTCCAAATTCTTCCTTTGTCCTCTGAATTTCTTTAACTTCTACTTGTACCAAATAAATTTGTTCAAAAATGATTTGTATTGATGGCCAAACATCATTTATTGACTGAATGATGTTAGTCCAAAGAATCTTCCTAATGTCTGCTAAGGGCTTGTCAAATGTGAGGTCCTTCTCCAGTGATTTCACTTGCTGAGCTAAACCTTTATTCTCCCTCACTTTTTTAGCAAAATTATTTTTGGAAAGATCATATTTTTGCTCTAAAGTAGGAAATTGTTCTTTTACCTTTTGTAATTCTGAGACTTGGAGCTTCATCTCCTACATTGATTTTTCATCTGTGCTTAAACTTGAAGTTCCTACTGGTGCTATTTCTACTATTGTTGCTCCTATGATTGTGCCTGTGATTACTTCTACTGTGATCAAAGGGACATTTGGGGCTAGAGCTGTTGCCAATGTTGAAGGGACTGCAGTGGAGACCACTGGTATCACATTTGGAGGCTAAGAGGTTGACTCTTCCTGCTTGATCTTGAGTGATTTTTCTAACTTTTTCTCAGTCTCCTTCAACTGTTCATTAAGCTTTAGGATTAAGTCCATAAGCTCTTCTTCAAACTTCTTCTGAACAACTTTTGCAGTTTGTGAATGTCTTGATGGTGGTAACTTTCATTGCTTTCTCAAGGCAGTTATGTCTTCGTCTTTTTTCTTTATTAAGACCTCTGCTACATTTACATCCTTTGGGTTATGACCCAATCTAATCACTAACTCTTCCAAATATTTGATTCTATTGTCTTTAGCCTGTGAGGAGGCTCTCTCCAGCTATAATTGGACAGTTGTATTATTTAAAGAATTTTCTAATCTTTGCGCCATCATGGCCTTACTAGTCAATGTTGAATATATCATTTCCCCTGTTTGCCTGTGTAACTCGATTTGATCCATGGGATGAATATCTTTTGCCATGACCTCAAAATCTGTTTGAAGGTAATCTGCAACTGTCTGAAATTGTTGTACTTTGGGCTTGAAGAGGCTCATTTGCATTTTGTCCTCCTTGATGTCATAGGCTGACATCAACCTATTCTAATTAGTGGGAACCATTTTTAAATATTGATTGTAGACTTGAATCCTTGATGGCTCACTCCTAGCTTTTATTTATTTGAATTTCTTTTTAATGTCCAGGTTCTCATTTCCTGGAGGCTTAAATAATGACACTTCAGCACTTTGTTGTCTCTCCATCTACTGTCTCTGTGAGCTAGAAGGTGCCCCACCTGCTGAGAAAGTCTGGTGACTATCTACACCTTCTTTTCTTTGGATATTTGTATTTTCTTCAAAAAATTCCTCTTCTGAATGAGGATTTAGCCTGTGCCTCTTAGCACCATGCTAGTCTAATGGGACACTAGTAGGGGTAGCTACTTCCCTGTCTCTCTTTTTGTTCTTTTCCTCATTCAGAGAAGTTTGCAAAATTTGGGTCTCTTCTACATTAACTTGAGTTGGGTGAGCTTGTGTTTGAGCCTACTCCTGAGAAGTTTCAGGCTGCCTTGACATGGTTGACTGCTCTGTTGCTTGGGTCCTAGTCTCTGGTTCTTTTCCCTTGGATGTCCCTGTAAGTGGTGTATTTGTCTCTTATGAGTGCCTTTAAGAGGTTTCAGCTATAGAGGCACCGATCCTTGATGCTGACCTTTGAGAAGTTTCAAACTGTACCTGTCCAAAAGAATCCAGGTCAAGTGTTTTTTCAAGATCCTTCATTACATTTTCTATATTGACCTGCTCGCTATATGTTTCTATTAGGGTTCCTTCCCTCCACTCATTCATGTTAACAAATTGCTCAATCTCAGGAATTATGTGATGCAAGTATGGTGATAATCTATTTTTCATCCTTCTATCACAGATGAAACTGTGAGGATAATATGGAATCCAACTAAAAATTTTGTGTAATTTTAGATGATCTTCTAGAATTTACTATGCTTCTTTCCATACTTCCCTAATGTTGCAGATGAAAGGGCCTAATTGATTTTTTATTCTGAATTGTGCTTTCTTTTTTGCTCTAGTAAAATGAACCAAATCTGATTTTATCATCTATCTGTAATATTCCAATGCAAATAGTCTCATTGGAACATATCTAGGCAGCTTGAATGGAGAAAGCTCACACCCATATACTCTGATTTCTGTATTGTTCTGGTATAAATACCAGTCACCCACTCTATATTTTTTGGAGAGTTAAAGGATCCTCTTAATGTCATCACTAATTCTAGGAGGTGGAATTCCTGTCAGCAAGTTGGTCGCTAGGTGGACAAACTAATCAATAAACTCATTATAGGAATAAGGGTTAGCAAAAGATTTATGGAAAATGAAAGTCCAAAAGATGATAGACCTTGGATTACCCTTAGTATCAAGTTTCATAACAGAAAATGGGAGTTTGTGTGATTTATAGTAGAGGATGAGATGATATATAAAGGGGGAAAATCTGAAGACCCTTTCATTCTCCAATCTCATGAACTGGTCATGAATTTTGTCAACAATGAATGAGGCATAATCATACTTGACAGCAGGGGGTTGTCCAGGAGTAAAGATAGACAACAACACTAAGGTCAGTCCATCTACATACTCACTAATGTTGAATCCCATGACTGCAGATATCATATCAACTATGATTTTACCCATATCTGTGAAGAAAACTTGCAAATAAGGAGGTGGATCCTTAGTTTGATATTGCTTTAATATGAAGGTCTGACGGAGGCGATCAAATTTAGATTGGGACATTTTGGTTGATTTCTCAAGTAAATGTCCAATGGAAACGGGGGTGAGGGCCTGAGTAGGGTGAAATTGCAGTATCTCATTGATTGATTCAACAGTTATTGTGAAAATGATTGTTTGGTTGAGAGACATGACTGATCTGCAAATGGGGTCATAGTTTGCATGGTACTGATGGATTATGTTAGAGAAAACATGAACAAAGGGGAGAAAGTATATCGGGAGATTGGATTCCCACTGTCCTATGGCATCATAGCCATTCAAATAGTTATCTCTACATTGGAAAAAGACTTTGAGGTGATTTTTATTAGTGGTTAAGTCTTTTATTTGGAGGTTCTTATCTACCAGAGGCAGATAGTCTAAATCTCGATGAGGAGCATTAATGGGTGCAACGTTCAGAGCTATGGGAGTTTCCATGTCTGGTTCTTGTGGATTCAGAAATGAAACTGAAGTTTTCTTTATAAGAATGGGAAAAAAAGAGGGTCTGGAGGACTTAAATGACGAAAGTAATGACTGAACTATGGTGAATTTTGGATTTTTTAGTTATTTTGTAGTGGAAAACAAGTATTTGCAGGGTTTTCCATTAAGAATTTGATAAATACCTACTTTTTGAGGAACGAGTAACAGAATGCAGGCATTGGGTGTGGCTGAAGGGTTCTAAGCAGTGTCGGCTGCAAGGTTTGGAGCAAGTTGTTGGATGAAAGCTCGAGCTAGTTGACCTCGACGTTCGTTTGCATGGGTGTACAGGTTTACAGAATAGAACAATCAAAATGACTTGTTTTTTTTTATGTACAAAGTCAAGAGTTGGCAGGTTTTGGGATTTGGGAGGGTGACGACAGCGAGGAATGACATGATTGTTTTGTCGTTTTGTGGGGAGGTGGTAAGCGGTCTTATATCGCACTGCTTAAGGGCAACGATGGTATTTAGCCTTGGGCCAGCGATTCCATAGAATGGTTGATGCATGGCAAAGGCACTGTACATGAAACCGCTTTATGATCGCACGCTAACATGCGGTCACAAAGGGTCATACAATATGTATAGTAGTCGTTGGATCTCGGTAACTTGATCGGACGATTTTCGAGGGGTATGAAGTGACGAGATTTTAAGGGAGGCGGGCCTGATATATTTAAGGATTACTTAATCATATCGGGAGCGGCGAGATTAGCTGGGGAGGTTATTAATTAACCATGAAGGTTAATTAATCCCTTTTTAACTTAGCGGGGGTTAGGGCTGTTAATTAGTTACGGATTAACTAATTAATCCCTTTTTAACTTAGCGGGGGTTAGGGCTGTTAATTAGTTACGGATTAACTAATTAATCCCTTTTTAAAACAGATTATGGTTATATTTTAAGCAAGTGCGAGATATATAATATTTCTAGGTTATTATATAGTTAAAATGATACGCTAATGGGTAGATTTTATAAGGGATTTAAATATTAATACATGTTAGTAGTTAATATGAATTGAAATGAAAAGCGCTAAGTATAAAAACATTCGAAGTGTGTATTTAAACTTAGGCTAAAGTGAAAAAAAGGTTTTGTGGAAATTTTTTAATTTTCCTAAGAAAAATAGAATTTTACTTAGGAAAAACTTATCAAGGGAATGAATGACTTTTGAAGGGGTGTGATGATTAATGAATGATCTTAAGTACTTAGGCTTTATAAATTATTGGGCCAAGGGTCCGGTCCCTCCAAAGGTCAGAAAAATGCTCTGAGCCCCTCTAATTTGATAGATACCTTGGCACTTAGGGGAAATTAGTGAAAATTTAGGGAAAATGAGTAGGGGAGTTAATTATTTTGACTTTTTTTGCTTGATATGTCTTTCATGTACTACATGTATGTGCTCCATGATGAAAATAAAATATTTACACATTAACACTTATCTTTCATCTCATGTTATTCTGTAACCATCATCTACCTACCCTACCTACTTAGCTTAGCATTTTTACTTCTTTATTAGGGTGCACTTAGACTGGCAAACCCTTAGCAAACTTTCTTTTCTTTTACATGGCAATGCCTATCTAAGTCTACACTTATTACATCCAAGGGCTCATATTAAACTGTTGAGCTCCTTTTTCACTCTACCTATCTACTTATCTGCCAATATTACACTGTTTGGTCAGATCTTTATTCTCTATTTCTACAACATGAAATTGAAAATGAACTAGCCAAGCTTAAATTGTTTGACTATTCATGAATTGTGGCATAGGTGACAAACTGCACATAATTGTTTATTACATGAAAGTAAAAAGTAGTGGCATTTATACTTGCACACTTTCCTGGTCTTTTCTTTTTGTTGGGGTTCATTTTCTTCCATTTTTTTGACCATCTCTTATTCTTTTCACGCTTTGATTTTTCTTTTAGGGTATACCCTCTTTACATTTTTTTATTTTTTTTATTTTTTACAAATATGGAAAATCTTTGCAACAAGTAAAGGTATAAACATATTGCATAGCTCTTCAAGTCAATCATGATATATGACACCTATTGGTATAGGGGCATAACACAACACATGATCTTGAGCTAGTAGCGATCATACATGCATTGAAAATGTGAAGACATTGTCTTCTAGGCAAAAGGTTTACATTGATGAGCAATCAAAGTGGGTTGAGGTATTTGTTTGACTAGTCGAATCTAAATTCCAGGCAAGATAGATGGTTGTATACCGTTAGTGAGTTCGACTTCAAGATCATATACATCAAAGGGAAGGAGAATCGGGTTGCAGATGCTCTTAGCAGGAAGGTACAAGTAAATCATATAGCAGTTATGAGCTCTTATGGGACAAAGTTATAGGATAGGATCCAGGTGGATGTTGGTGGCCACCCACCTATCCCATTTGGACCCCCACAATTGTCTCTTTCAGCAATTTCAGTTTCCTTAATTGTAGCACAACTTACTATTTTTATCAGTTTTTCGGGTCCTGAACTTCCGGAGCCGTTTTGAGGCCCTAAACGACGTTTTTTGGGGAATCCAGGGGCAACATGGGTCCATGCGATGGACTGATGTTTCCCGTTCCAACAATGGTAGTTCTCGGATAGATCTTTCTAACGAGCTATCATACGTGTCAAACGGAGATCGTATGCCAAAGTTACGACCTCGGGAAATTGATGTACCAATTTACCCAAAACGAGGCCCACAATTTGGCGTTTCATCTTCTGGGGGTAGGTTTTGGAATGTGAAGGGTTTTCCATTATTTCTCAACAATAAATAGGCCTTCGACCCTCATTGTAACACAGTTCGGAACAGTTCAGAGGCATGTAGCCAAACATCTCTTCTCAGAGATAAGCTACCATCGCCCTAGCTGGTTTATTTCTATTTCCGGTTGTAAGCATATTTCAGTATTTTCCATTAATGAAATGAAGTATTATTTCCGCTGCACCTTTGTGTATATGGTTATCTCTATATTTTATTGTGTTCCTGTTTAAATCTGGATCAACTAGATAAATCTCAACACTTCATGAATTCTAACATCAAAACCATTAAGGAATTTATGATGCAACACCACACATGTAACCCACATCACTTGCAAGAAAATGTGATAGTTGAAGCATTCGATAAAATTTTGGAATAAGAATTAATTAAATTTTGTGTTGTGAATTATGTCAATTGGGACAAGAGAATACTTGTTATGCTTTTGGCATACATGACAACAACAAAGTAATTCAAAAATCACACACCCTTCAATATTATTTATAGTAAGGAAGTAGTGATACCTATAGAGTTTTGAATACCTAGCCTATTCATTGTGAAATCCACCAAAATATATCATAGAGCTTCCTATTAGATGCATATTATATAATTAATGGGTTTGGAGGAAGTTTGATTTCTAGAACAATGCCATCAAACAATGAGGGATTCATGATAAAATGCATGGAATTATTTTAATATGAAATTAAAGGCTTTCAAGTATGGAAACTTGGTATTACTTGATGATGGAAAATACTTGAAGCATTTACGAGAATTATAGAGACATTGACTAGGACCTTTTCTACTTATAGACAAATGAATCAAGAACTACCCAACTTGTTTCGTAAAATTCCATGGATATTCCACTGGACAGTTCATCACAGCATAAATGATAAAATTATTTTTAAAACCTGAAATTCTACACTATTACAATTTTATTTATTTTTAGATTTATGTATATGTAGATTACTGTTAATAGTGTATGCATGTGAATTAAAATTATGCAGAAAATAGAGAATAACAAAATAAAAGATCACAATCACATTTGACACAAGGTATGACCTAGGAAACCCTTTCAAGAGAAAACCCAATTTGAAGGTGAGGTTCCTTTGCTCTTTTTCTTTGAATAGAAATTGGTTGTGAGAATAAAGACGTATTATAGCCTATGGCTTGTGGGGTACTATAGTGCACAAAAAATATCTATGTGCTCTATCTCCTATCTGTTTTAGATATTTTTTTCTTGACAATGGAACAAATGCACTTGAAATAATGGGACCCCTTTTCCTTTGAGTGGCTAGTTATAACACAACTTGATAGTCTACTAGCGGTTACGTTTGAATACCTCAACTCTTAACTAGAGTTGCAACATAGAATATTCTAGAGTATTATTCATCATAATCATGTGGCAAGACCCTTTTTCATGAATAATGGGTGTTTATGTGGCATCCTCTCAAATTATGGTGGTGAAAACAGGAAGGTTAACTTATGAGCGGCATAGCGTTTGCATATGGACTATGATTGACGTGTTTCTTGCACCGTTGGAAAGGTCTATGTGTGTAGAATAGGAAAGGAAAAACGTTTTACCCTAAAAAAATGTTGTTTGATGCCTCAAAATGCTCATAGAAGGTTTCAGACCCCGTTTTTCCAAACTGGGTCCTGCTGGTAACAATGGTCTTGTGTGCTGAGTCCTCCACGTTTTCCACTCTAAAAGCATAGAGATGGATGAAAAAAAAATTAATTATCCAATCCAGATCACAACTAGTCCATTGATATGGGATACTCCATGAGGGGTGGATGAATGGTGGTCACCTAAAAGTATTCACTTGTCCATCAACTGGAGTTGCACCACTCCTATCATAGGAGCATTCTACTCTTACTTTATTTATAAAACAATGTAACTATGTCAATAAATCTCAACTGTAACCACACCTACCCTCATATCTACCCACTTCCACCTGCTTACCCAGGGTAAACATGAGATAAGGGGCTACTATGACAACACTCAACCTCCTGGGTGACCTTAAGGAAATGGATTCGACATAACAGACCTTACTGAATTCCATCAGGTGCCACATACCCTCTAGGAGTATCCCAACCCCTCTAGGAGTCCATCCCCTAAGACAAAATCAACGTTTCTTGAGTTTCACCAACAATCGCTCCCTTTCCAAGGCAACCATGCAACTGTGGGTCCCAGTCACTCCCATGAGCCTGTCTAAGTGTGACTATGGACTTTTCCTGCTAGTGTTGTGCTAGTGACTGCATAATTTAAGGCTATTTTCTAGGGTTGGGGCTAAACCTCTGCCTAGAAATCCATGTGACTTCCAGAATTTATAAAATATGTAAGGACAATGCTTGCAAACCAAAACTGGAATAAGGAGTAGACCTGACCATCCCCAACCAAGATTGACATTTCGTCAAACACTTGGTAGATATGAAGCATATAGGTCATGAATGCAAGTCTAAATACAAGGGATGGAAAACTCATCTGAGACTTAACAAGAATGATTACCACCTTCTCACATTAGTTTTCTTAACATCAATTAGGCCTTGCATCCATTATTTTTTCAATTACAAGTAAAAACATGAAAAGAGCCATGATTGAGAATTATCACATAACCATGCTTATAACCAACATATAACCATATAAATAACAATAAGAGACAACCATTAAAGCCATATAATAACAAGTACATTTACCAATCAAAAGCACGAGAACTTAGCTTTCATTAAACATAGGCAAGAGTCAACCATGTTTAGGACTTCAACATACCACCTGACCATAGACATGGCTGAACCAAATATTTATTTCCACCAGTCACTCCCATGCCATATTCCAAGCAAGAATGTGGGATCTCATGGATAAACCATTCTAGAAACAACCAAGAGAATACAAAGGTTAAACCACCTCCACCCTCACCATACCATGATCTCATCTAAATTGGCCCTAACGTCGAGATCATAAAACCAAGTTGTGCTTGGAATGCCTCCAGATTCATTCATCGTCCTTGAGGAATTTTCCCGTCTCCATCCTCAAGATTTACTGTGTGTCTTTCCATTATCGGTCAAGGGATTTTTGGACCTTTGGGAATTTTCCTGAGACCACCTCCACCCCAGATTCAGAAACCATCCGACAATTTCAAAGGTCAAAACCGAGAACAATCCTATTACACCATGGCTATCCGGAAATGGAAAGGCAAGGCTGAAAAACCATTGTCAAAACCCAACAAAACCATGCCACTCAAAATAAGAGAACAAAATACCAACATGCACATACCATGCATGTAAAAACCAGCTAGGAAATCATACATGCAATCTATTACATACAAGTATTCTTGTTGAAGTTGCTTGATCCAACCTTTCCTTACTTGATCTTTCCTTTCCTTTTCCTTGTCCTTTCTTTGCTTGTTTTCCTTCCTTGCTTTCTTGACCTTCTTCTCCTCCTGTTTCTCTTCTCCTCTCTGAGACTAATTCTGAAAATGAATTGACAAAATACTCCAAATTGATGCTCTAAGGTCTTTTTATTATTCATCCCTCTAATTTATTCAATTTTCCATTAATTTCCTTCAATTTTCTCCTCACATGCAACATGTGACCTTTCACCTCCCTTTTCTCTTATTTTCATTTATTTTCATAAACAAAGTGCCAAAAATACCTTTTTTCCTTTTTAATGCCTTAGCCATTGCCTTTGCCAATTTCCCTTTAGCCATAAACACATCAAGTGATGCCCACTAGGATATCTTTTCCCAATATTAAGCTTGGAATAAATGTCCCTTAACCGCGGTCTTATTTTTCCTTTATTACTTTTATTACATGAAATTTTAACTTGAGGTTGTTACAGACCCCTCCCCCTTAGGGGAGCACTGTCCTCAGTGTTAAGCCACACCTAGACCCAACAAAACCACTGAAAATAAAACATACTACCCATGGAGATTTATAACTTAGCTCATTGTAGTACTTACGATGAATAACCTCCTCTAAAGCAAAAACTATCATGACAACACAACAATATAACAACCATATTGCTTATTGGGGATTTATATCTTAGTTCATGGTGATAATTACAATAGAGACCATACGTAAATGTGTACAAGTACCAAAATTTATTTTCCTCAACCGACAAAAAATGAAGGATACATAGCCCAAATATGATATGCCATCTCCCAGGTAGCTTCTTCGGCCCCAAAGTGCTTCCCCTGCACTTTAACTTGTTTGATTCCTCTGTTATGGTGCATGAGCTGCTTCTGATTCAGTATGTATTAAGGTTCCCAATGGAATTCTTCTTCTTTCTCCACTTGCAATACAAACTAATCAATAACATGATCAACATATTTTATATACCTTTTAAGCAATAAAACATGGAAAACATCATGGACTTTAACTATTGGAGGCAATGTAAGATAGGTCACTGGTCCAATCCTCTCAAGGATCTTAAAAGGCTCGTAATGCCGTGGTGCCAACTTGGCACATGATCCAATCCTCAAGGAGCTTCTCTTGGGTTTGATGTGCAAAGACACATGCTCCCCAACCTGAAACTCCTTAAATACCCAATGTTTGTTTTCATAACTCGTTTGCCTGTCCTGTGATTCGTTTAGATTCTTCTTTATAACCTACATTTCATATTCCATATCTACCAACATATCTAGTCCAATAAGTACCCTATTAACTGGATCACTCCAGCTGATGGGTGTCTTACAACTCCACCCATAAAATGCCTCGAAAGGGCTCATCCTCAGTGACTCTTGATAACCAATGTTGTATGCAATCTCAACCAACAGAAGGTACTCTGCCCATATTCTTTGCTGGTGCATCACATACATCCTCAACACATCCTACAAGATCCTATTAACCCTCTCTATCTATCCATCTGTCTGCAGATGATAAGTTGTACTTAATGAAAACTTTGTCCCCAAACTTGCAAACAACTCCTTCCAAAACTTGGAAGAAAAATTGGAATCCATGTCTGACACAATCTTCTTCAGAACACCATGTAATATCATGATCTCCCTGATGAAAACTTGTGTCACCTCACTAGTTGAATATGTCATCTCCACTGGAAGGAAGTGAGCCACCTTGCTCAACCTATCAACCATAACCATGATAGAATCATGTTTCCTCACTGTCCTCAGAAGACCTGTAATGAAATCCATGGAAATGATGCCCCATTTCCATTCCAGAATCAGAATAGGCTGTAGTAGACCACCTGAATGCTTACATTTTTCCTTCACCCACTGACGATATAAACATCACACCACGAACTCTGCCACTTCCTTCTTTAGATTAGGTCAATAGTAGAACTTCTTGACCACCGTCAACGCCTTCAGATATCCTAGATGACTTGAGTATGGTTTTATGTTAAACTCTCTCAAGATAAGCTTCTTGAGCTCACTATCATCTGATACATAGATCCTATCCCTAAATCTCACCAAACCATTTGTCGAGAGATGATAGTTTTCATCCTGATAAGTTGTACCTATACTCTGCTGTAACTTGTGCCTGAGCTCCATATATCTATCATCCTATTGTCCTTCCTGTAAGATCCAATCCTATAATTTCTATTGAAAAGTGTGCAACAAGAAATGCTTGTTGAGAATGCAACAAGATGATGGAGCTTAGTGGAAAGGAGTCGCCTTCACTAAGTGGGCCCGCAAGCTATTTTTGGCGCAAGTCTATTTTTAGACTATGTCTATTTTTAGACATATGGATCATGGTTCTATGAGTTGCAGGATGCTATTTGTGGATGATTGGTCATGTTGGTAAAAATATATGGACTTCTATTTTTAGACATATGGGCGGAGTCTATTTTTAGACTGCTAGGCTAAAAATAGAAAAGTCAAATATTATTATCTCACAATAATATTTGGACTATAAACTTAATCTTATTCTCTTGGAGCACTTCAGTTCGAGCTACGGATGTGGCACATGCAATTGCATGAAGGAAATACGTGGTTCTTATGGGTTAGTTGAATATTTGCATGCATGACTTCAGTTAGAACTCAAGTGAGTTGAGTTTAGTGGACTGGAGGTGCAGTTGATGGAGTTGTGTTCAGTTTAGCTTTGTTTAACTGGTTGTATTTAGTCTAACTGGCGAATAGACTAGAGATGAGTTGGGTGAATTAGTTATTAATTAATTCACAAGTTATTAACTCATAATACAACTAATGAATACATCAGTTAACTCAGTTGCATGTCAGTGCATGTTCAGTTCAGCGGGGACAAGTGTTAGAGAATCAGATTGCTATCAGTTGTGACTATAGTTGTGCACCAGATCTTGCACAAATCAGGGGATTGAGTATGCCAATGAGTTTGCACGTATTGTAGATTGTTCTCACGTGATTTAGCCAACGAAAGACATGGCTACCTTGGTATTATCATCAGTTCTTCTTGCAGGATTGAGCAGCGGAGGCAGGCAAGCAGCGGAAGAGATTTGAGCTAGGGATTGATTCAGATCTGAGCTGTATTGTGTGTAACAGGTGGAGCTGGTACTGGATTGCTTGTGATAAGCATTGTACTTTGTAATGTTACATGACTCAATCATTAATATACAGATAGTTGGGGTTTTTAGCGAGATGCTTTCCCCGGGATACATACTGTGTTAATGTGTGAATGCTCTGGATGTTTTATTGTTATTGATGATCAACGTAGAGGAGCTTATGTATTGTGTATGTTTTCTGCAATAGTACATGATCAGGATAATCTCTGTTGAATATGTGTTAAATTATTCAAAATTTCTACATGGTATCGAAGCTGTTGATCATCATATCTACTATTCAGGAAGTGTTACATTCTATTTCTCTAGGCAGAGCCTGTAATCGTAATCGGGCCAGGTAGCCTCCGGATTCATCCTTCTTTTGGAAGGTGAGATATCTGGTGAATGCCCATACAGTCGATCTCTGTACAAGAAATATTGTGTTCTCACGAATCTTAGATCCGAGGCGGTTGAGTTGGTTGCTGGTGGAATTCGAATTTGCAGCAATGTTTTCTTGGTGACAACGCAACAATGTCTTTCAACGGATTGCGATTGGAGTATGCTCTTGAGGGCAGCTCAAACTATATTGCATGGAAGGACAGGATGGAGGCAGTATTGGATGATAACGGGCTGAAGGAGTTCATAGATACGGATATCCCAAAGCCTACTTATGCTACTCAAGCTGATGCTTGGCAAAAGAAGATCGCAAAATGTCGAAGGATTCTGTTGGAGGGCGTGAAGGATCACATTGTGTCCAGCCTCCATGGAAAGGCTACTCCATATTTGATGTGGAAATCATTAACAGAATTATTCCAAAGCAAGAGCGATCAGAGGAAGCTGGCGCTCAAAGATAAACTCAGAAATATCAAATGCGAGAAGGGTGACAGTATTCCCAAGTATCTCACGAAGTTCACTCAGTGTCGAGATGAGCTGGGAAGTGTGGGGGTTACTGTCGATGATGAGGACTTGGTGAGCTTGGCTCTCCTTGGTCTTCCGAAGAGTTGGCATTCCTATCAGGACTCTGTCAATGGTCAGGAGAAGTTGCCAGGATGGGAAAGACTATGGTCAAATCTTGTATAGGAGGAGATCAGGCGGAGTACCAGGGACGGATCTTCATCACAGGGAGCTGATGAAGAGAATTGTGCTTTGGCTGCCAAAGCAAAGAAAGGGAAGAGCAAGAAAGCTTCTCAGTCTGGTGCGAAAGGCAAGAAGTAGGATATTTCCAAGGTGAAGTGTTTTCACTGTCACCAGCACAGACACTATGCGACAAATTGTCCGCAGAAGAAGAAGAACAAGCAAGCTGCTGGATCTGCGGGGGGACAGGCCTTAGCTTCTCAGTTTGAGCTTGATTTTTCATTGATCGCATGCTTGGTTTCAAGTGTGATGGGATCAGTGTGGTTCTTGGACAGTGGTGTGTCTTTTCACATGATGGGAGATAGAGATTTGTTCTCTGATCTGAAGGACAAAGATCTTGTAGTGCACATCGAGATGGGTGATAATGGTAGATACAGTGCGACTGGTATCGGTACCATTTCCTTTGAGAGGGAGTCTGGTAAACCCTTTGTATTGAAATAATTCATGCATGTTCCAGGATTGAAGAAGAATCTCATCTCAGTGGCGATGTTAGAAGACAAGGGGTATGATGTTGTTTTTAGCGAGGGAAAGGCCTTCCCACGCAGCAAGACAACTGGTGAGACCCGGAAGATAGGGGTTCGAGTGAGGAACCTTTATCAGTTGCATGTAGATGGATGCGCAGTAATGGCAGGCAAGGCAGAAGGATTGGTGAGCCTGGATGATGGCGAGTTGTGGCACAGGAGATTGGGTCACCTTCACCATGGAGCCTTGAAGATACTGTAGCAGATCACTACAGGGCTTCCTAAAGGCACACTTGCGCAGTCAGATCAGTGCAAGGGGTGTACTTTGGGGAAGTTTGTGAAAGCCACCTTTCACGAGAAGGATAGTCGCGCCACGACGATCCTTGAGAGAATTCACAAAGACGTGTGTGGACCTTTCTCAGTTGCTTCGACAGCAAAACACAGGTATTATGTGATTTTTGTTGATGATTTCTCTCGTAAGTGCTGGATCTTCTTCATGCAGAAGAAGAGCGAGACATATTCAAAGTTCTGTGAATTCAAAGCACTGGTCGAGAAGGTGTCGGGGAAGAAGGTGAAGGCTCTTAGGAGCGATAATGGTGGTGAATACATCTCGGACGAGTTCAAGGATTTCTGCAAGGCAGAAGGGATTCGTAGAGAGCTCATAGCTCCCCATAACCCACAACAGAATGGGGTAGCTGAGCAGAAGAACAAAACAATCGTGGGTGCTGCACGGGCGATGTTGCATGATCTGGGCCTACCCCTTCACTTGTGGGTGGAAGCATGCAATACAACAGTTTATGTGCAGAACCGTTGTCCTCATAAGATACTTGGCATGAGTACACCCGGGGAGGCTTATTCTGGTAAGAAGCCCGATCTTTCTCATTTGAGGATTTTTGGTGCTAACGTTTACATGCATGTGACGAAGGATGCCAGGAAGAAGTTGGAGCCAACCACAGAGGTTGGGATATTTGTGGGGTACACTGATACTCCCCACAACTATCGTGTGTATTTTCCAGACAGTGGTAAAACTGTTGTGCGACGAGATATAAAATTTCAGGAGGAGAAAGCCATGAAGTTTTCGCTTGAGAGGGAGCTACACTTGCATGCAGATGAGGAGCTATGAGTTCCTAAGGATGAGCTTCAAGACGTGGATCAGCCACAGGACGAGGTTCATGGAGTGGAAGAGACCACTCATGCAGCGCCAACCATCAGAGGGCGAAAGCGCTTGACAGAAGCTGAGCGACTGGCTCAAGATGCAAAGAAAGTTGTAGGACCAACTACACCCAACGCAGGTAGAGACAGTCACCTGATCGATACACTGGATACATGGCTCTTATGAGCAAGTGTGTTGTGACTGAGCCATCCTCTTTCGAGGAAGCTGTGGAGGATCCCGCATGGGTAGATGCCATGGTGGAAGAGTATGATTCCATTGTCAGAAACAGTGCATGGGAGATTGTTCCAAGACCGGAGGGGAAATCAGTGGTAGATTCGATATGGATCTACAAAGAGGTGCAGATGGGATGGCACATTCATAAGTTGGATGTGAAGACTGCATTCCTTCCTAGAGGTTGGAGGAAGGAGGATGCTACTTCAGCGGAGGTAGTGGATGCCACTGGTTACCAGCAGTTGCTGGAGTCGCATGTGTGCAGACTCAAGAGAGGCACATCGGGATATGTATTGGATGAGGTGAAGCTATGTGGCTTCATGGATGCAGATTGGGCAGGGAGCTCAAGAGACCAAGTATATGGCAGCAAGGGCATCAGGTACCATCATATCAGAGATTGTGTGCAGCGGAGGATCATGTTACTTTCGTACATTCCAATGGAGGATCAGGATGTTGATATTCTGACGAATGCTCTCACCAGGAGCAAATTCGAGTACCACCGAGGCAGGATAGGGGTTGCTGATAATCCATATCTTGTCAAGAGGGAGTCTTGAGATTGCAACAAGATGATGGAGCTTAGTGAAAAGAGTCGCCTTCACTAAGTGGGCCCGCAGGTTATTTTTGGCGCAAGTATATTTTTAGACTATGTCTATTTTTAGACATATGGATCATGTCTATGGATTGCAGGTTGTTGTTTATG
>APFE030923212.1:48032-59426 GCA_000404065.3 Pinus taeda | reverse complement strand
CATTAATGAAATGAAGTATTATTTCCGCTGCATCTCTTTATTTATGGTTATCGCATCTCTGTATTTATGGTTATCTCTGTAATCTATTGCGTTCTTGTTTAAATCCAGATCACACATAAATCAAAATCCAAAGAGAAATTAGACATACCTTCTATGATACCATTACCATGAAGTATTTAAAGGCCCTTCTCTCCAATATGTCCAAGCCTTTAATGCCATAGCATGGTCTTTTTTCCAGAGACCACTAGATTTTCTGCTCCACTTTCAAGAACCACAGAACTGTTGCACCCATCAATAGCAGTGCTACCCTAAAGCTTGTGCAGAGTCCCAATTCGAACTCCCCGCATCAATACCAGTTCTCCCTGAACTATCTTGCAGGTATCATTCTCGAACACTATTTTCTCACCTGCAACATCCATCTTGCTTACATAAATCGGATTTTTGGCCAATGTAGGAAGATGCAAAATACCTGGAAGTGTTCTAATCCTTCCACCTTGCTACTTCAACTTGACTTTTCCATGACCAATGATTCTAGCCTTCTTGTCATACCCTAATAAGACATTACTACCATCATATTTATTTTACTCACAGAACCACTCTTTATGGGGAGTGAAGTGAAGGGATGCACCTGAGTCAATCAACCATGCCTCATGATCTACATGTGTATTTGAAGAAGAAGCCAAGTACACATCCCCACCTTCATCTGAGGTGGTTTTCACCACTACAAAAGGAGCATAACCAGATCCCTTTCCTTTTTCAGGAGCTTTATATTTACAGTGCCTTTTGAAGTGCCCTTCCTTTCCGCATTTCCAGCACACGTTTACAAGTTTTCCTAGATATTTAGATCTCCCTCTAGATTTATATCTCCCACTTGAGGACTTACTTTTATTTCTATTCTGGGACCGTCCTCTTACATACAAGGCATCACCATTATGGCCCTCCGTATTTTTCTGTCTCATCTCCTCCAACAACAAGGATGAGACTATTTCATCAAATTGCAAGGCATTTGCATTACTACCTATTGCAACAACCAGACTATCCCACGAATCTAGTAGAGAACACAACAAACTAACGCACTTATCTTCATCTAAAAATTTAATATCAACAAATAATAATTGACTTACCATAGTATTAAAGGAATTCAGATTCTCTCTCACCGAGTCTCCATCTTTCACCCTCGGGTTATATAGATTTTTCTGTAGGAATAATTTATTCACCAGAGACTTAGATTGGTAAAAATTCCCTAACTTGTCCCACAAAACCTTTGTCGAAGCTTCCTCTAATACATTCAGCAATATTGAATCTAAGACACACAATTGTATTGTGCTTTTTTCTTTCTGATCCAACTTCACCCAATCTTCAGCTGACATTGTCGTTGGTTTAGTACCCAGATCTACTGCGATACACTGATCTTTATCCATTAGCAGATCCTCCATATTGAGTTTCCATAACTCAAAACTCTGACCATTAAATTTCTTGATCTCTATCTTTCCACTACTCGCCATCTTCTTTCACCACAAGAATTGATCCCACAAATCTCCCATTGAACAGGGTCTACCGCAGGCTCGAGAAAAACCCCTTAGCAGCAAAGGCGTCCCCTTGAAGCCAAAACAACTCTGGTACTAAATGTAGGTTTTAACCCCGTACAGAAATTACCTACATACAAATTTGAAAAAAACAGGAAATAAACAATGGTGAGAGCATAAAACATAAAACAAATATACACAGAGATTTTCCCCTGCATCCCAAAATTGGGACTACTAGATTGAATTTTCATTATATTCCTTCCAATGTCACAATACATATATATACATGCCGAAACATCCATAAAACCAATCCATTAACCTTTAATTAGAACATAAACGTAGTTCCCTTGACCAAATCTACAAAATACCATGGACAGAAAACCATTATGCCCAAAACCATGTGTGAAATCCATGCAAAAAACCATAGGTAGGTCTGGCCAACTAATATAGGGTCCAAAATATTTTTCCCACAGCGCTGCGCCCAGCACAACATACAGGAGAGGCTATCACCCCCCACGTGTTGGGTAGTTGTGGAGAGAATATAACACACACCCAACACTAACATCATTTTTTTCCCTTTACATGAGTGGAGAAAGTAGTAGGTTCATTTCCATTTGAATTCTTGTCTCTCTCCATCATCCTTGTCTCTTCTTGTGGCATCTAGCCAATAATTCATCGAAAATAGGAATCTTGTCATTTTTAACAATAGTGGTGTTAAACACATCCCATTCTCTTGTGAGACCTCCAAGAGAAATGAGAGTGACCTCCCTGTCAGCCACAACTGCTCCAATAGATAGAAGATCATTCTTGATTTTTATAATCCTCATGAAGTAGGATTGGATAGACTCCCCTTTGTCCATCTTGATATCCTTCAACTTGTTTTTGAGAAAGAGGATTTGGTTTTCATTGTTCACTTTGAACATCCCAACCAACTTATCATACATTTCCTATATGTTTCTAAATAAGAAATATAAGCAACTAAATGCTTTTGAATAAAGTCGATAATGATTCTTTTACCTTTGACCTCATCTTTCTTGTAATTTGTCTTTGCAGTAGCAGGTGCATTTGAAGGAGGCTCCACCACTCTTCCCTTTACATAATCCATAACATCATTCTCTTCCAAAATCAAATCCAAAGTCATCTTCCATGCATGATAGTCAAATTTTGCCTTGAGATTATCCTCAGATTTAAAGTATGATGTAGTCGACATTGAAGCTAGACCAATATTCTTGTCTAACAACTCTTCTCTTAGTGATTTCTTATCTCTCTCTTTCTTGGGCTTTCTCTTCACCTGGTATTTGATACCATGTTAAATTTAGTTAGCAATGGTATGTTCTATCCCTAGCACAATTAATTCAATGTTCCATAAGTAGCCCAATAGCAATTTCAAATTTAGATTTCTAGTAACAATTACATTAACCATTAATCACAATGATAGTAAAAGTATATAGAACATAAAACAATATGTAGAAGAGAAGCCAAGACAAGAGGACACCATACTTGGTGGATGACAGGGAAAAACCCCAAGATGGGGAAACCCCTTTATTCAATTCTTCTTATTATTGTATCAAAATGTTCAGTAGAGAGAGAGAGAGTACAAAAATTCAAATTGACTTGCCAAATTCAAAGTCAAACAACCCTGTCAATTTTTGTAGTCAATTATAGTCAAACTTTATCCCTAACCAGAAATTCAACATTGGTCAAATCAACAATAAATTATCGTCAAAATAGCTCAATCTTCCCCATTCAAAATCGGCCTGATCAGGAGGGCAAGTACACCCCGAAAAAGGTCAGTTGAACTATTGTCTAAAATCTACGATCAACCTACAATTTGGTTTGTGGTCAAAGTGCTCAGAAAAAATCATTTTTTGTGCCAAAAGCTACAACCTGCTAAGAAAAAATATCCCCAAAATATTGAAGTCAAATGATGCCCAGAAGGTGCTAGTCAATGCTAGTCGGTCAAACTACAATCAAATCTATAATTTTGATTCTATAATTCAGCTTCTGAAATTTGTCCTTCTTGATCTACACGTGTGAGAGAGAAGAATGCCCAATGTAGTACAAAACAATGAGAGAAGGAGAGAGAATGTGCGAGTGAAGATGATGCCAAATGAGGTGAAAATTCACTTGTATTTATACAAGTCGTTGAGGGCGAAGTGACACATCCATTGGGGTTTCTGAATCTACATGATGATGTGGCCGACCTTGACAATTTGCACATGTGGGCATAAATACAAAATCACACTTCTGATTGTCCAAATGAGATGATATTTATATCAATTTTGGTCCTCTTGAAAAAAGGAATTTAATTCAATCATCATCTCCATCAAATGAGTTTTCCTAAGGTGGAATTTGGCCCTAGTTTCCAATTTTAACATTATGGTATATGTTGTGTTCATATGTACTAGAGAAATTGAAATAGTTTGGTGCCTTTGGTACCCATCTTGTTGAATGTGTGTTGTATTCACTTTAATATCATTGTGTGAACTATTTCGCTAATGAATATTTCCATGCTCTCATGTGCCTCTTCTAGGATAGTACTATTAATTTCCTCTTAGAGACTCACTTTATATCTCCCCTTTTGAAGATTTTCTTTTACATCCTACAATTGGTGCTTCACAATGCAACTTACTTTCTTAGTCAAAGTTTACGTATATAATCTCTTATGTTATTTGTTGAAACCAAGATGAACCTTTGTGTTATGGTGGTCAGGATGATACTCCAGATGTGGCTCCTACTCCAAGCAGTGTGAGGTCTAATTGGGACTTCACATCAGGGAGACCCCCTTGAATGTTGGCAGGTCCAAAACTGTCAACAAGTTAAAAAGTGGATAAATTTAATACCTTTTTTTTACAAATTTCTCTTTAAATTTAGTACTTTTGGAGGAATTTATAATATCACTTGATTGATAGGAATTTTGACCATAAATATTTACCCTTAGTTCATTTTAAAAAGATAAGAAAATGAATAGGTTACAAAAAAAATTATTTAAAAAGAAAAACATTCACAAAAGAACATTGAGTTTATGTATTGTTTAAATCATTCCATTAAATTGAATAGTGTTTATTCTTCATTTCAAAAATTAATATAAAATTATTTTTTCTTTTTATTAAACCATGGTGAACTGATTGGAGCAATTAGGACAAGGTCTAAAATACAAAAATAATTTTTTTTATGAAAATACATGAGGCTAGGAATGGGTAGATATGTTAGCAAAAAGTACTTCATAATTCTCCCTGATATCTTTTACCTCCACCCACATATGTACAATATGAAGGTGTGGGTGGGGATGGTATTAGAGAGAATTTATCTGCCCCCCACCTACATATGTACAATATGGGAGGGTGAGGTTGGGGATGAGGGGAAATATTAGGGAAAAATACTTAGAGGGATATTATATACCCCATCCACATATGTACACTATGGAGGTGAAGGTAGAGATGGGGGTGGAGGTGATAGTAGGAAGAACTTATCTCCCCCCAACCCTATCCATGTAGTTACAATATGAGAGGATGGGGGAAGATATTGGGAAAACTTATTAATAATTTTTCCCTTATGTCTTCCCCATGCTCACCCTCTCATACTAAGATGTGGGATATATTCGAGAGAACATATAAAAGAAGGTGGGGGTGAGGGTAGATATTAGAGATGAATATGATAAAAGAGAGGAGAAATTAGAGAAAACTAATTACTAGGGTGAAGGTGGGAGTGAGGAAAGATACTAAGGAGAGATTATTAAGAAATTTTCCTTAATATCTTCGACCTACACCTACTCATATGGGGGAGATATTAGAGAGAATTTATTAAATAATTATCCCTAATATCTACCCCACCGTAAAGAGAACACTTAATAAATTCTTACAAATATTTTCTTTCACCCCCCTCCCATATTTATAAGTGTACATTAATATCCTCTCCACCGTCACCCTCACCTTCATATTTACACTTGTAAGAATAAGAATGAAAGAAGCCATAATTAAAAAGTTTTCTCTAGTATCACCTCACCACTATATGAAAAAAGTACTTAATAATGTATCCCTAATATCTTCTCTCAACCCCACCTTCATAAAACCAAAATAAAATAAAAAATACAAAAAATTAATAAAAATATATATATATATATATTATAATATCTTAACTCATAGCCATAATCACTCTCACTCTTATCTTTACATTCAAATATTCATTAATTTTAATTTATTTTATTAATAATAAAATAAGTATAAATAATTTTTGTTTTACCCTACAAACCAAACAATACCAAAACTAACTATTGAAATATTTGTTTAACGTGCCTTATAATAATCGCAGGTTCCCTCAGTGAACGCACACCGTAACATGCCCATTTTCATTTTTCTGTTTTTTTCTCCATGAGTATTCTCTTGGCATAAATTATTGTTTTAGAAAATTAGTTAATTCCATGGATTTTAAGAGATTTGGTTGATATTTATTTTGATAAAAAAGTAAAATGTAGATTTATAATATCATTAAAAATATGGTGAAATTATAAAAGGGAAAAAATATGTTAATGTATTTTTATTGAGTTGAATATGAATAATTTTTACAGTTTTAAAAATATAATTTAGAAAATATATTGGTATATAATAATATGAAAATTTCTGGAACACTGTGTGATTTAGTTGAGATGGTCTATATTTTGTATGAACACTTTACTTAGAATTGAAAATTTAAATGATAAATCAAAAAATGTTAGGCAAAGTATAAATGGAGGAAAGAAATCCGAAAATGAATATGAACATTAGAGAGATAAAAAGTTAGTGAATGTTGATAAAAAAAAAATTGTAAGCTTAGTAGTACTTTTTATTCATTCATTTTCAAAAGCAGGTTACATCCATAAAAGACATTCTGTGGCTTCAACTTGCCCATTGGGAAACCAGGTCAGTTGACCATCGAAACACATTATAAGTCATCCAAAAGTTGAGGCTCTTAAGTCTTTCATACTCAGCCTTATACGCTATGTCTATAAAATAGTTCACCCTTAACATGCTAACGTAAGTACTACTAATCGACATACATCATCAAAATTTAACAAAAGGGAAACTACTAGATATTATTCATCTGAGGACTCCACCGAGGTTGGGTCCTTGGCATTGGAACCTGGTAATTCTTTTTGGGGAAGGCACGGAATGTGCTTCTCGATACGACCAAGATGGACATTTTGTTACTGAATTTGAAATTGAACAAGCTGGAATTCTTTCTGAATTTCCTGAAACACGAGGTTAGATTTAATGGAACTAATAGCGTTTGTAATAACTCTAGCTACTATGCTCTTCATCATCCAGTAAAGATGGATTTTCTTCTTATACTGAGTGAACCCGCCATGACTGTGACCTAGGTTGGGAACCAACAAATTCCATTGCTCCATCTATATCTCTTGCTCAGTTCATTGATTGAGGTCAGCCTCCCAACCCGCATCCATCTACCTCACCTACTTAGGAGTGTCTGTGGTATATGCTTGGGCCACCACATTGATATGTTGAGCATCCGATTTTTGTCCACTCTGCCTGAAAAGTTGGTATGAGGAGGCTCCTCGTCCACGTCAGGACCTATTCTTTCAACTTCGGCCCTGACCCCCAGTGCCTAACCTACCTATGCCCAGAGATGGTCGAGACATTTCAGTCAACCTCCACTTTACTTCAATATGCTTGTCCACTCAAAGTAGTCAAATCATCGATCAAATAGAGGCCCACGACTCCTAGGCTAAGCGGCCTCCCAAGTTAATAGAACCTGGTAAATTTACATATGAAAAGAGAAGGAAGAAAATAACATTAGACCCAAGCCATGTGAAAGCATAGCAGGTCACAACAACCAACCACCATTGATTTTTTCCTCCAATTACTAGCACCTTGTGCTAAGACATCATATGAAACAGATATAAGCCAGAGAGGATCTATCTCCACCAGAGGGAAGAGCTACCCACCAACTCCTTGAGCCACTTGCCATATAAGAACACACCAAGACAATGTAAAACTAGAAACGAAGACATGCAAATAATATTCAAGAGACATTTTAGCCAAATACAGAAATAACCATTCCAACCAAGCATATATCCCTTCCCAAACAGATAAGGAGCCCAAATTGTACCATACATTCCCATTCAGAGTAGTAAGATACCATACAAAATGGATACTAGCTTAGAAACAACAAATTCAAGATAAAATTGAGCCACATAAACATGCTCGTCAAATGAATAGACACTACCAGGTCGCACAGTCACCCAATTGGAGGGGACGAGTATCTTATAGGCAACATTCACAATAACAGTTTGTCGCAAGCTGGAAGGAATGCGAAGAAATAAGAAACACCTTATTACCAATGCCATGAAGCCGACATTGATGTTCTCCCACAGACGAAGCCTCCCTGCCAAGCTTACTACCAGAAGGGAACCCAAATTCCTCCTTGCAGCTCTCAAGACCAGGCTATAAAAGAACACAACTGCATGAAATGGGGTGCATGCATTCATCACCTGGAGGTTTAACACTCGATGAAAACTAACTCCCTCCTTAAATAATCCCACACCTCCTCCCATCACATCAACCTGTTCACATATACCCTACACCTGTTGGAGCCGCCCTTTTGCATAATCACCCATCTGATCATCGTTAATGACAGTCCCATGTGGGACGGTGAACTAGGACACACCTTGATCGGGGAGTGAATGTTAATGAATTATTATTTATTAATATTTTTTTTTTTTTAATCTTGGTAGTACCTCTTTTTTCTATTGATTTTATCAACAAGTTACAACGAGTTCTGAAATTTGTTAGGTGGCCTCAACTTGCTCTGTGGGAAACCAAGTCTGATGGCCACCTAATGACATGGTATGCCATCTAAAAACGATACATTTTGAGTCTTTCTACCCAAGCCATATATGACTGTATTTTTATGTATATCCCGCTATATACTTGCCTACTAGCATAACTGTAATTACAATATATCCGCATCAAAATCCACAAAAAAGAGAGACATCAATTTCACTATTATGCTTCCTTAGTTGAGGCAGATTCAACAAGAGTCTGGGCTTTTGCAATCGACCTCGGGAGTTCTGTCGATGCTAGAATGCAAGGAAAATGATTTATTAATAATTATAAATAGAATGAAGAAGGAGAATAAATTTTCATAAAAAAAAAAGGAAAAAAAAACAAAAAAACAGGTGCACAAACTTAGGTAAGTAACGTAAAATTTATTCGTGTAAATGCAATAGTTTCTATTAAATATTAAAATTAGAATTTAAATTATTAAGAGATAATATTAAAATATAGATTTATTAAATAGTAATTATTTGTTTATGAAGTCTTAATAATAAATAATTGCAAATTGAATTAACGGTAATAGAATAATAGATTGATATTTACAAATAATTACATAGTAATTAAAATGATATACTATTAAAAATAAAATTAAAAATTAGATTATTAAAAAAGTGATATATTAAAATAGAAATTAGGTATTTAGAATTATATTTCTATTAAATAATTTCAATTTAGAATATAAAACATTAATTATTATAAATAGAGATTAGGAATAATTAAAATAAAGCGAATTAAAATAAAAATTTAAAATTATATTGTTAAAATATAATGGAAGGTTACAAATAAAAATAGATTTGAAAAGAATAATTAGTAACGAAAAGGAAAGAGGAAGGGGTTAAGGGGATAAGAAAATATTATATTAGAATAAATTAAGAGAAGAAATATGAGGAAGAAATTAGATAGGATGAAGAAGATAAGAGAATAGGGGAGGAAGACAATTAAAGGAGAGAAATGATGCAATAAGGTACTAAAGAGGGCCAAATAAGATCGGGGAATGAGGTTTAGAGGACAAAAAATGTATAATGGGTCTTCAAGAATGGTTAAGCTTGTATCCATATTCTCAATTGAAGTTGTTAGGGTGTTTTTTATTCAAGTGGAAGGGGGAAAAGGCCAAGATTTTCATTTTATCAAAACATATTTAATGTTTAGTTTGTGGGAGTGTTCAATGATGACAAATTTGGCTATTTGATTTAAAGAAACAACTTCAATGTATTATTTTCATTTGTTATTTGTTTTTGTATTTGTTGAATTATTCCTTTGTTTTTAATACAATTTTGATACATTTAAATGGAATTTTTTGAAAAAAATAATTAGAGTGACAGAACATTAGATTAGATTTAAACCTAGTTTTTATAACATGTTCAAATCTATTTTTCAACTTTATTTATTTATTAGCTTTAACATTCTACAATAATTAATAATTTATCAATTTTGTCCTTTTGAATATCAAGATTAGATGACAATTTTCTATTGAATTGAAAATAAACTACCTTAAGATACTTAATTTATTGAGTACTCCTCCTTTGGGACCGACAAAGATCATATGGTTTGCAAAAGATACACAAAGTTGCATGTTTATAACCCTCCATATTTCTCGAGTACTTGGAGAAGGTCCCAATTTCATGACTATTAAGATGCCCAAAAAATCTAGCTAAAAGCATCTAATAAAATCAAACTTCAAAACCTCTTAGTGAGCCTTAACTCTCTAGAAGCAACAAGATGAACCTAGGCCACATAGCCCTTTGCCAAATGAGAAATAAAGGAAAAAAGAGAGTGATTTTAAAATTAATGGGGTTAAGAATCCACATAAATAAGAAAAAACTAATACTTCTCTATGATAACATACCATCTCCATTGCCTAGCTATATCAAATTACTCTTAATGACCACCCATCCACCTTACATGTAGAAGTACAAGAGAGGTATGAATGGGTAAGTTATGGTGATTCAGTTTGAGTAAGATTCAAAATGACAAGGTAAGTAAATGTGTCACATATACACATAAATATAGTAGAGAACACATTAATATAGTAAGAACCCAACTCTTTATTATGTCACTACCATTAGGCGGTGATATCCAGTAATGATGTCCAAGTATTAGTTGCTCTGTACTAAAAAATATGTCAATAAAATTTACGCTTTTCAAATGCTAAACCTTTGTTTTACATGAATTGTAGCAAATATATGTGTTGACATATTCATATCACCCCCGCTAGGACTACAAAGTCCGAGGGAATACAACAACATTTTGTCCTATGTGGGAGTAGAAAGTGAGTCAATTAAACCTTATAAAAATAGAGGTTACCCTAGTCCCTCCATGCATATCTTGCCATTTCCCGATAACAAAAATTATGAAATAAATAAAAGATCTCATGTGTCAAAATTAAAGTCAAAATGGATCAATTGGAGGTTCATCGACACAGTAGGCCATCCAGCCTCATAATAGGGTCACATGGGGCCACTCCTTCCGCAAACAATTTAACTACATCACAGAGTCCTCGATCGGGATTACTCAAGAGCTTAAAATCATCTGCATGTCTTATAGCCGGACATATGGAGTAGGTAATCTCCACTAACCTCCCTGTCCTGCTTTTCTGCGGCATGTGATCGCATGTGAGGGTAAGAAGTAAGATCTCCTATATAATGATTTAATGTTAGCTTCTTATGTTCTCATCTCCGACTTCCCATCATTGGCCTCCGCTGAGGAAAAATAATAGGATGCCTTCAGATATTTCCATAATTTTACCTTCTACAAATGGAAGACAAGGGAATACAAGAAATGTCTCAAAATTTATTTTTTTTTAAACTATTTCTCAACATTTAATATTTAAGTTAAAAACTTTGCAAGACATTGAATCAGATCTTGTAGCGGGTATGAATTTGAGATTCAATATAAAGTGTTTAATTTTTTATTTATTCTAGGTTTTATTTATTTCAAAACTTTGTGCTCTCATTTATCAAGTCATGGAGTGCATCTTGGAGCGTGCCTGAGTGCTAAGGAATATGCAATGCATATTTTGATATTAAAATTAATTT
>APFE030923212.1:2886-47221 GCA_000404065.3 Pinus taeda | reverse complement strand
TTTGTTATATTATTTTTTAAGCAAAAATCACATGGTGACAATGTACGAAAAAGTGGCACATATACACATAAATATAGTAGAGAACACATTTTGTTATATTATTTTTTAAGCAAAAATCACATGGTGACAATGTACGAAAAAGTGGCACATATACACATAAATATAGTAGAGAACACATTTATATAGTAAGAACCCAACTCTTTAGTAAAATAACAAAATGTTGTAAAACAAGCACTAGCTTAGCAAGTGATAATTCACCTCTTAAAAATGTAAATTTTAGGCTATGCTCATTTTCCAAAATGTTATTAATTAAGTTTTCAATGACTGAGACCAATATTTCATGTTTACATCATATCTTGTTTACAAATGATAAACACCCTCCACACACACACATATGGGTTCCTTTTCACTTAAAAGTTATATTTTTCATTATTGTGTTATTATTATGTCACAAATACAAACACCATGGGTTGGTAACTCACCAATATTTAAAACAATTTGTTATCACTTAGATTTTTTCCTTAGAAATTATCAAAGAAGGAATAGTCCAAGGTAACCACAGACCTAATCTTTTAGACTCAGGTCCTAGCCAACCTAAGTCCATAGAGGACTCTCTCTTTATAATTTAACTTTGTTTTGAATAAGGTTTCAAGCTAGTTCTTAGTGTTCATGGGCAGAGGGCTATGGAGTCAATCAAGGGTGGCTGACCTGGATGTGATCAATCACTAAGGTAAGAGTGCACAGGGTAGGCTAGCACAGCAAAAGCAAATCTGCAGGTTCAAATGGATGTAGTCCTAACCAGGGCAAAGGGCAATGAAGGATCCTTAACCGTGATTAAGATGAAGAAAGGAAGGATGATCAGTAGCAAAGGGCAATGAAGAATCCTTTACCATGGACCGGGGGGGTAAACTATGGAAGTGAGGGAGAAATTAAGAATTCCCAGACCAAGATAGCTTAGTAGAAAAAATATAGAAAGTAAACAGTTCAAGCAAAGAGCATTTAAGCTAAATCTGAGATATCATTCCTTGTTTACTTTACAAATTTTATAAGAAACACATATGAATTTTCATGACATGAAGAGAATACAATATTTAAACATGAAGAGATAAAAATTATTTGTTCCAACTGTGCACAAGAATCTAGGGAAATGTCCTTAGCTTTATTTCATATCCAGCAAAACCAGTCCAGTCTTGAGTACAATAGCTCCTTGGCTCAAAATAAAATGTCTACAGAAAAGTATTTTAATCCCCTCTAATTACTTCAATTTGTGAAGTATTTATACAAAAAATGATACAAAATATCTCATAACAATATGAGAATTATTCTAGGAAATAGAAAATATCTTCAACACGAAGATAGAGACAGATGGAGAACTATTTTCTGGCTGTCCCTTTTATTGTGACTATGCTGACTATTGTAATTCGGATTTGACTCTTTCAGTTGCTTTATAGTTGTGTGCTGGAATCACTTTCTATCTTCTACCTACTGATACTCTTTACATGTTCTGCTTTGACTTTGTATTACCTATTTTACCTGGCGTCCATGTTTTACCATGTAGATTTACTGCAATAACTTTATAGTAAATCTGTAAGTTTTATCCACCATTCACTGTCAGGTAACTTCATGCTTATCATCTTTTTGTATATCTCTTTAGCTTTTGTATACTTAGCAAAATTTGGTCTGCTAGTAAACAAGTGCTTGAATTCATGTTCTATGTAAAACAGAATTTCAAGGCCATCATATAGTACCTTCCCAATGGGCAAAGATTTCACCCCTTAAGTACTAGCTTGGTTTCTGGCCAGCTTGTTTAATCTTTCAATATAATCCTTTTGAGTCACCAACTTGTCATGTATTACCACAGGATTGGGAAGTCCTTTTTCTCTTAAGATGCCATATTTTATCATAAATTATCAATGTCTGCTTGGATGCTCTAACATTTTTTTCTCCAAATTAAGCATCAGTTTCCTCTTGGTAATAACCTTCTTTATCTCAATGATGGTTATTGTTCTATCATCAATTTCTAATTCATCCAGCTGGTGCCTGTTTCTGCTGTTCAAAAATGTGATCAATTGATTGGCTTCTTCAGTTTTATCTCCCAATTCTCCCACTATCTTGTGGATTACTTCTGTGGCCACTTTGACTAATTCAGTTTGTTCAAAAATAACCTGAATAGAAGGCCAATCATCATTGATGGAATCAACGATGTTGGTCCAAAGAATTTCTTTCATGTCTCCCAGTGGCTCTTACAATGTTAAGTCCATTTCAAGGACTTTTATTCTTTCTACCATCCTTCGATTCTTCTGGGCTTCTTCTTTCTACTGTATTTGTGCAAGTTTACAATTGGTCTCTAAACTTGACACTTGTTCTCTAAGTTTCTTAAGCTCAGTGGCCTGGCTACTCATTTCTTCCATGGCCTTCATTAATTCTGTAGTCTTTTCTGTTGGTGTCTCTATGCTTGTTGATGTACCTGTGCCTGCTGATGTACCTGTTATTGGCAAAGCAGTAGCAAGTGGAATTGTTGGTGCTAATGCAGCAGCCAACGTGGAGGGTGTGGCTGCGGAGACTGTTGGAATTACAGTCTGAGGAGTGGTGGCCAACTCAAACTGTTTACACTATATCAAATTATCCAACTCCTTCTCAGTCTCTTTGAGTTGTTCATTAATATTTAGGACCAAGTCCATAAGCTCTTCCTCCTTTTTGGTTTCCATTCCTTCAGCTGTCTGAGGATGATGAAGAGGAGGAATTTTGAGATGCTTTTTTAGTGCAACTATGTCATCATTTTTCTTCTTGATAAGCTTTTCTGCAGCTTTCACATCCTTGGGATCATGTCCCAGTTCTATGACCAAGTCCTCTAAGGACTTTATTCTAGTGTCCTTGGCCTGTGAAGAGGCCTTCTCCAACTGGAATTGTGCTAATATATTATTCAGCGAATTCTAGAGTTGGTGGGTTGCAATTGCCTTGTTGGTCAAGGTGGAGTAGACCATTTCACCAGTTTTCTTGTGTAGTTCTATTTGGTCTATACGATGGATCTCCTTGGCCAATACCTCATAGTCTGTTTTCAAATATTCTGCCATTGATTTAGGTTGTTGTGTAGTTGGTTTCAGAAAACTCATTTGCATCTTTCCTTCCTTTATGTCAAAGGCTGACATTAGCCTTGTTTGATTTGTTGGAGCCATTCTCAGGTAATGAGCATAACTTTGTGCCTTTAACCTTTCATTCTTGGCTTTGATTTCTTTATATTTCTCTTTGATATCTTGGCTCTGGCCAGTAGGAGCCTTGAAGGAGGATACTTCCACACTCTGTTGTCTTTCGAACATTTAAGCCTGTGAGGTGGAAGGTTCTTGTGTACCTCCTCAAGGAGTGGTATGCATGCTTTCTGTTCTTTCTGCTCCTGTAGTTCCTGTTGTCTCCTTAGTATACTCCTGCTCTGAAAATGGATTCAACATTTTCCTTTTAGCATAGGTTTGAGAAACAGGTCTGCTAGAAGGAGTGGACTCCTCTCTGTCTCTTTTGAGGTTTCTCTACTCATTTATAGGAGTCTACAAAGTAGGAGGATTGCTCATGATTTGTTTTGGTTGAGAAAGTTCCTCTAAAATCTCAGGTTTTTCTAATTCCTTTAGTTGTTCTGAAGGTCCTGATTGCTCTGATGGCCCTTCTTCTGTTGTTTGCCATTGTGTCCCTATGATTTCCTTTGAGATTGAGTTTCTCCTGGAACCTGTACAAATGAATCATCATCAAGTCTTCTATCTAAATCAATCAAAACATTATTGACAGTAGTTTATGTGCTATCCCGGTCTACCAAAGTGTTTTCCACCAATTCAAGCTAATTTACATATTGTTCAATTTCAGGATTTTATGGTGGATGTAAGGAAATAATTTGTTCTTCTGTCTCCTATTGCAAATGAAGTCTAAAGGGTCATAATTCCAGATAAAACTTTTTTTCAGTCTCAACCTTTGGAGGATTTCCTCTGCTTCCTTTTCTGCTTCCCTACTATTACATATAAATGGGCCAAGCTGATCTTTTATCCTAAGTTGAGCTTTCTTCTTGGCTTTTACAAAATGCACCTCATCTGAATTGATCATTTTCCTGTAGTACTCTAGAGCAAACAACTCATGGGGAGGTATCTAGGTAGTTTGTAGGGAGCCAGCTCACATCCATAGATTCTGATTTCAAGTTTGGTTTTGGTACAAGTATCGATCCTAGTAGGACCCTCCTGATGTCTTCACTGATTCTAGTGGGAGGGCTTCCTAGTAGCATAGTTGTCACTGGGTACACAAAGAGATCTATGAAATCAGTATAAGAATATTGAGAGTCAAATGGATGGATTAATGAAGTCCAGAAGATCACTGATCTGGGGTTGCCTCTGGTATCAATCTTTTGGAGGGTAATTGGAAATCTATCAGTTTAATAGTACAAGAACAAATGATATAGAACTAAAGAATATTTAAACACTCTTTCATTATCCAACCTCATGAATTGATCATGCATTTTATCAGAAATGAACTTAGCATAGTCAAACATGATGGCTGGTGGTCGCCCAAGAGAGTAGCTGGACATAACAGCAATAACGATTTCATCAACAAATTCACTTGTAGTATAGCCTAGCACACTGGATATCATATCTATGATGTCTCAGCCAAAGTCAGAGAATATAGTCCACAGGTAAGGGGGAGAGTCCTTTGGGGTGTATTGCTCTTCTCTAATGAAGGCCTAGTATAACCCAACAAGTCTGATTAAGGTGTAATCCAAATTGGATCCTAGAACACTCTCTAAGTTTTCATGAACTCTTTAAAAATTATGCCAAAGGCTACAAATCTTGTAAAGATCAAGCTTATTGGAGATATCGTCATAACAGTTGCAACTTGTTATCACCGCGGAGCAATGAGGATTGTCGGTCAAGCGCGCAGACCATCGGCCCATGGTAACGTGTGCTATCACAAATTAGAAAATCCAGAGGTCATTTCGAGAAACGGTGGTAGTTTCTGATATGCGATCACTAATCACATATCGCAGGGCAAGCCCCTCAAAGAAGGAAAGGCCGCAAGCACCTGGACTCGAAAAACCATAAAATGCAACGGATATCGTTTTGATTCTGTTAGAAGCAGGGTCCCACAAAAATCGGCAGGATATCGGAAGGGCTTCGAGTGGTAAGCAGTTTCAACCGAATCTCGCCTGATGCCACACAATGGTTGCCATGCGTCCGGCGGAAGAGAGAGAAAACCGCTCACATCGGATGGATAAACATCATGTTACTTATTCGCCCGATATGGACGATGACCGTAGGATTTGGAGGCTCCAGATCAACAGCGGAGACATTTTCCAATGGATGACCGGATTTGACAAGGTTAATAGGTAGAGTTGTATAAGATTTGAAGTCTGATATGGATGATGAGTTGGCAGAAGATCATTTTTTGTAGGCATTCTTGGATTTAATGGAAAAAGTGGTTGTTTCAAATATGTCCAAAGAGAACTAACACTCATCCATTATGAAATAGGTGGCCACCTCCCTGTGAGGCGTTATACAGTGACCGATTACACGGGATAGAGGGATTCAAACAGACAGAGGTAGGGGAACCAGAAAGCCGAGAAGCGGAAATGAACAGTCAGGAAGCATATTGTCTTAAAAGCCACAAAATGAAAGAGAGAGAAGTAAGCAGCAAGCAAGAGAGCAGTGGGGCAGCAAGATGAAAGAAAAGAGAAGAACCTGAGCTGATCTACATAAGCAAAAGGCAGCAACAAGCTAGAGTCAAGACAAAGACAGAGAAAGTCAGAGAGTTTGTGTCCTCCAGAGAAGGCTTGAGAGGTTCAAGTGCACTCCTCTGTAATGATTGTCATGTATGAGTCTCAAATTGGGCTCATACTACTATGACCAATAGAGGTCGAGAGTCAGTAAAGAGAGTATGTGTACTCCAGAGACTTGGGGGATCCAAATACAGTCTTATTGATTTGTATCTGATGTGTGAGACTCAACTTGAGCTCACTGTTGTAAAAAATCTGCTTTGAAAACATAATAGAGAGACCACCACTAAAGGCTGGACTGGGAGACGTAGCCTAGGAGTATTGGGTGAACTCCTTATTAAACTTGTTGTGTTTATATGTTTGCTTGTTGTGTTTTCTTTAACTGCTTCATTGCCTGTGTATTTCACAATCTTATCCATCCGTTGCATAAAATAATTGGTTACCATCTGGGTTAGCTTCAACCAACTCTCCTTTTCCTAATTTAAGCTTTGTCCTAGTTGGACTTGCATAGTGGCTACCATCAGGTCAGATTTGCAGAGCAAGATGCATGGAAGATTGCTTTCAAAACAAAGCAGGGATTGTATGAGTCGTTATTTATGCCTTTTTGGCTTAACTAATGCTCCTGCTACTTTCATGAGAGTAATGAATGATGTACTCAGGCCTTTTATTGATGATTTTTTCATTGTATATCTAGATGACATTCTTATAATTAGTAAAACATGGGAAGAACATTTGAAGCATGTAAAGCAAACTCTATATGTTTTGAAAAGATAAAATCTTTATGTTAAGCTATCAAACTGTGAATTTGGCAAAACATCTTTGAATTATTTGAGTCATATTGTAGGGGGTGGTGAATTGAAGATAGATCCATCGAAGGTTGCAATCATTGTAAACTGGCCTAAACCCAAATCTGCTACAGAAGTTAGAAGCTTCGTAGGAGTAGCACAATATTGGAGGAAGTTTATTGCTAACTTTTCCTTGATTGAAGCTCCCTTACATGCTTTAACAGGATTGAACAAGGTGTTTCAGTGGGAAGGCAAACAGCAGAAAGCTTTCGACACCTTAAAAGAAAGGATTAGTACAGCACCAATACTAGCACTACCCAATCTTCAAAGACCATTTGAGATTGAAACGGATGCCAATGACTATGCCATGGGAGCAGTGTTGATGCAACACAGTAAACCCATACGTTATCATTCTGAGACATTTAATTTTGCATTAGTTAATTATCCCACATATGATAGAGAATTGTATGCATTAGTACAGAGTGTGAAAAAGTGGAAACATTATTTAATGGGAAAAGAGACAGTTATACATAATGATCATCAACCACTTCAATATTTACACTCACAAACTAAGTTGCATCAATCAAGACACTATAGGTGGATAGGTTTTCTACAACAGTTTCATCTTGTCATCAGATATAAAAAGGGCATACACAATAAAGTTGCAGATATGTTGTCCAGACCAATCATAAGTGCATCTACTATACTTAAGCATAACTCGATATTGCATGAAAGCTACATTGAACAATATGCTCAAGATATAGATTTTAAAGATGTATATGCAACTTTAAGTCATAGAAAACAAGTAGAAGAATTGGATTATCATGTCAAAGACCAACTCTTGTATCATTTTGGAAAGTTGTGCATTCCTCAAACTAAAAGAGTAAAGATAATTTGAGAAGCACACACTTCTCTAATATCTGGTCACTTTGGTGTAAGTAAAATAGTTACATAGCTACAAAGATTTTGTTATTGGCCCAAAATGAATGAAACAGTTTCTAGATATGTAAGAGGGTGTACCATGTGTGCTAAAAGCAAGCCCAGCAATAGAAAACTAGACTTGTACACTCCACTACCAGTTCCTTCTCATCCTTGGGAAAGTGTTTCCATGGACTTTGTTGGGGGACTGCCTAAATCTAGAAAAGGTCATGACTATTTATATGTTATTGTGGATAGGTTCAACAAAATGTGTATTTTAATACCCTATAACAAACATATTATAGTTGAACAAGCAGCAAAGTTGTTCTTTCAGCATGTATGGGTTCATTTTGGATTACCCACTTCCATTGTATCTAATCGAGATTCCCAATTTGTTGGGAAGTTTTGGTCAAGTCTATGGGAATTGATGGACACTAGACTGAAGAAGAGCACATCCTTTCATCCACAAACAGATGGCCAAACAGAGGTGGTCAACCAGATAGTGATCCAGTTTCTTAGAGACTATTGCAGCAAGCATCCCAAGCTTTGGGATGAACATTTGTGTTATGTGCAACATGCTTAAAATCGAGATAAACATTCTTCTACATAGAGATCTCCTTTTGAGGCCTGTTTTGGTTTCACACTAAGGTCTCCCTTGGATTTTGTCTTTGGTAAAGACATAGTGGTTGATGGACACAGTGATGTGGACAAGGCAGCCAAGTTCATTGAACAAATCCAAGAAATTCACCAAGAAGTATAGGAACAACTGGAAAAGAGCCAAGCCAAGTACAAGGCAAGGCATGATAAGCATCAGATTGAGCATAGTTTCCAAGTTGGTGATCAAGTCTGGTTGTATATCAACAAAGACAGAATGCAAGGTGAAGGTAAGAATTTGAAGCTAATAAAGTATGGACCTTTCAAGATACTTGAGAAAATTGGTGAGAATGATTTTCGCCTTGCTTTGTCAAGTTACATGCACATCTATTCGGTAGTTAATGCAGAAAGCTTGAGACTATTTGAACCTTCATTGATTGAAGATCCTGAAGAGCAAAGTCAGTTGTCTTCTATTGACGATCTGTTGCCTGAATATCTCAATGAATTGCAGGAAGATATAGTTCTAGACAGGAAGGTGAGAACTATGTGTAGAGGGGATGTTGAGTACTCAGGATTGGACTCAAGGGTTCAAAACCAAGTAGTGAAAGATGGATAGAAATTGGGCAAGAGAGGAATCTATATCCTCACTTGATTGATGCTTAAAAACCAACTTTTGGTGGTCCAAAATCTTTTTCAGTGGGAAGGTCGTGATCCAAATTGGATCCTAGAACACTCTCTAAGTTTTCATGAACTCTTTAAAAATTATGCCAAAGGCTACAAATCTTGTAAAGATCAAGCTTATCAGAGGTATTCTCGTAATAGTTACAACTTGTGATCAGCGTGGAGCAACGAGGACCATCGATCAAGCGCATAGACTATTTGCGCATGGTAACATGTGCTATTGCAAATTAGAAAATCCAGAGGCCATTTCGAGAAAAGGGGGTAGTTTCTAATAATCGCATATCGTAGGGAAAACCCCTCAAAGAAGGAAAGGCCGCAAGCACCTGGACCCAAAAAATCATAAAATGCAACGGATATCATTCTGATTCCGTCAAAAGTAGGGTCCCACAAAAACCGACAGGATATCGGAAGGACTTTGAGTGGTAAGCAGTTTCAATCGAGTCCCACCCAATGCCACACAATGGTTGCCACGCGTCCGATGGAAGAGAGATAAAACCGCTCACATCGGACAGATAAACATCATGTTACTTATCTGCCTGATATGGACAATGACCGTAGGATTTGGAGGCTCCAGAACAACAGTGGAGACGTGTTCTAATGGATGACCGGAATTTGACGAGTTTAACAAGTAGAGTTGTATAGGATTTGAATTCCGATATGGACAATGCATTGGCAGAAGATCGTGTTTCATAGGCATTCTTGGAGTTAATGGAAAAAACAATCATTTCAAATATGTCCAAAGAGAACTAACACTCATCCTTTATGAAATAGGTGGCTACCTCCCTGTGAGGCATTATACAGTGACTGATTACAAGGGACAGAGGGATTCAAACGGACAGACGCAGGGGAATCGGGAAGCCGGGAAGTGGAAACGAACAGTCAGGAAGCAGATTAGCTTAAAAGCCACAAACTGATAGAGAGAGAAGTAAGTAGTAAGCAAGAGAGCAGTAGGCAGTAAGCCGAAAGCAGAGAGAATAAGCTGAGCTGGCCTACAGAAGAAAAAGGTAGCATCGAGCCAGAGTTAAGACGTAGATAGAGAGAGTCAGAGAGTCTATGTACTCCAGAGAAGGCTTGAGAGGTTCAAGCGCACTCCTCTATAATGCTTGCCATGTATGAGTCTTAGATTGGGCTCACACTACTGTGACCAATAGAGATCGAGAGTCAGTAAAGAAAGTCTATGTACTCCAGAGACTTGGGGGATCCAAGTACAGTCTTACTGATTTGTATCTGCTGTGTGAGACTCAAATTGAGCTCATTGTTGTAAAAACTCTGCTTTGAAAACATAATAGGGAGGCCACCACTGAAGGTTGGACCAGGAGACGTAGCCCAGGAGTATTGGGTGAACTCCTTATTAAACTTGTTGTGTTTATATGTTTTCCTATTTTGTTTTCTTTAACTCCTTCATTGCCTGTGTATTTTGCAATCTTATCGATCCGTTGCTTAAAATAACATAGGCACATCCATGCACATGAGTCTGTAATACCTTAATTGTTTGTCCTAGATCAATTTCAAATCAAGGTGAGTGTAGGGTATTTGTTTAGCATATCTCCAATAGAAAGAGGAGTCAGGCTTTGGCTTGGTTGAAATTGTAGCATTTCATTAATGGACTCAGTAGTGATGGTAAATAGTATAGACTAGTCAGGGGTTCTCACTACCCTTTGGCTGGGATCATAGTTCATATGACAGTAATGTACAATCTCTGGGAAGATATGAACTTTGGGGAGCTGGTACTTGGGTAAACCTGATTCCCAAAGTCCAATGTAGTCTACATGGTTCAGTTACTGGTCTTTGTACCTGCAGAATAGCTTAAAAGGGGATTCTTGGACGGAAGTATCTTTAATCTGGAAATCTTTGTCTGTTAGTGGGAGATGGTCTAAATCCCTATGAGGAGTCGTAATGGGCATGACATTCAATGCAATTTTGGCATCCATCCTTGGTTCTTGTGGATTCAAGGACGGGGGCAAAGGGTTTCAGTGAAATTGGGGAAAACTAATCTATTTAGAGTATTTTAGAGTCACCAGGAAACCTATCTCACTAAATTACTTAGTATTTGAAGTAATTTAGTTTAGGTTTGGTAAGAAAACAGGGATTCTCAGTGAATTTGGGATAAATAACTGGTCTTAGCTTTTGAACGGAGTAATGGGGACTGTGAACTATTTGCAAGAAGGGCATGCAACTGAAAGATGGTCAAGAGTTTCAACAGGTTCAGTAAGTTGGAAGTTGGTAGCAGGTTGACGGTTGCACATACTTTGTGCTTGCATTGAGGTTAGAATGTTCTTTTTTCACGATAAAACGAAAAAACTATAAGTTTTTTGGTTTTATTCATAAAGCCAATGACTTTGGTGAGTACATTTGGAAAAGGATGGTTGGCGCCAACGGGGGATGTGACATTTTTGCATGTAGCGGAGGTGGTAAGCGGAATCCGTTGCACCACTTTTGGGATAAAGTGGTTTTGGGGAGAGGCCGCTCGATGCCATTCATTGGGTGCCATATAGTGGCAGGGTGAACAATGAAACCATCCATATCGGGCGGGTAAAGGTCTGCCTTCAAAGGTCGTCCGATATGAGTGTCAACTGTTGGATCTGAAGGGGTCAAATTGCACGGTGATCGGGGCGATGATTTGATCAGAGGTTTAATAGAGGGGCCCGACGGGGTTTTAATGAGCGAAAGGATTAATTAACTACGAATTAGGGTGGCTTAATGACGTCAGGAGTGATTTGATTGGCAGGGATAGATTCTTAATTAATCACTGTTTGATTAATTAGCCTCTTTAATTCGGTGGTGGGCCATAGTTATTAATTAGTCGTTGATCGACTTAATTAATCCCTTTAATTAGTTTTTTAATAAGTTTTATATTTCAAACCTCGAGGCGGGATATTAACATATGGGTTTTAATAAAATATACGGGAAAGGGTTTATCTCTGGGAGTTAATAAATATAATTAAAATTGGGAGTTAATATGAAATGAAAGCGGAAAATGGATATTTGCGTTAAGTATACTGTGTTTGAAATTTATTTACAATTTCGCATTTAAAAAAACATTATAACTTAGGCTTAAATGCATATTTGTGGGTTTTTTTGTGGAAAAAATGGGGTTTTGTAGGGGGGTAATTACTTTCCCTAGGAAAATGGTGATTTTACCTTAGGAAAAGGGATCTTTTAGATGAAATGAATGAAGTATGGAGGGGTTGAATGTTGGTGAGGGGGCTTTAGAACTTAGACCCTATAAGTTATTGGGCCGAGGGTTCGGTCCCTCCAGAAGTCAAAGAAATGCTCTGAGCCCCTTTAACTTAAGGTTTTAGGTACTTTTGTCCTTACTTGTAGGAAATTAGTAAACTTAAGGGTAAAATGAATGGGGAAATTAATCACTTGACTTTACGTAACTTCTCATTTATCATCCATACTTTAGCAACTTAATGATGAAAATAAATGATATGATCTTAACTAGTCATTCATCAGAATTTTGCAACCATGCAACTACTTACCCATCTACTCATCCTACCATTTTTTCTACTCTTTATTAGGGTGCTCTTAAGCTGCCAAACCCTTATCAAACATTTTTCTTTTTCTTTTACAATAAAAATCTACCTAATTCTAACCTTATTACATCCAAGGGGTCAGATTAAACATTTGAGCTCCTTTTATTCACTCTACCTAATCTAATTATCTGCCAAGATTACACTATTTGGTCAGATTTTCATTCTCTATATCTATAAACAATGAAATTCAAAACATGGAATAACCAAGATTAAATTGTTTGATTATCCATGGATTGTGGCAAAGTTAACAAGTTGCACACAATCGTTATTATGCAAAAAAGTAAATAGTAGTGGCATTTGGACTTGCACACTTTCCTGGTCTTTTTCTTTTTCCTTGGGGTTCATTTTTCATCTTTTTTGACCTTTGTTTTAGGACATACCCTCTTTACATTTTTTTTTTTTTTTTTTTTAAATATGGAAAACACTTGCAAAAAGCAAAGGTATGTACATATTATAGATTTAATCTCAGTGATTCAAAAATTATGACACCTATTGGTATAGGAACATAACACAATCAATTAATGACCATGCAAATATCTTTCAATGCTTTAACATTAATATTTGTTTTATTTTTCATGAAATATCATAGGTGAATAACATGGTTTACCAAGACCACTGAATCATAAATTACCAACTATTAAAAAAACCATTTAAGCCTAGATACTTTTATTGAAGTAAAAAACAAAAAAAACTAGCGCAACCATTTAAATTAAATCGATGGTAAATTTCCATTAAGATCAAAACACTTACATCACATTACATTTCACACTACCAAGATTTAAAAAATTAAATTATAACTTTAGAAAACCGATGATACTAACTACATCCACGAAACATATTATTTTTAATTGAAAAATGACTCCCAAAAAATAAGCACCTCGTTATCAGTGAAACTGACAATGGAACTAGGTGGGCTAGATAATTGCAACACCTCCTTACCCCCTAAACTACACCAAATTGATAAATCAATATTCTGATGTGTCATTATGCGTCGCTATAAAAAATATATTTCAAGTAATAAATATCCTTGGATTGTCCTCAGAACCTAAATTTAGTGATTACTTGCAAAGGATATTACGCAAAGGAAAAACAAGTGCTCAGGCTTTTAATAAACATGAGAGTGGCTCTATTATGACTTTGGTTAACCAAGGTGGCACCTACCTGGTTTATGGAGTTATCCGAAAAGCCTTCAAAAATGGGCTTCAACAATTTTATAGTATGTGTAAGTTTGTTTAAATATTACATTTTGAAATTAGCAAATGCTTCAAATTTTAAGGAAAAGTAAGGCCTCAAAGTATAAATTATCAAATTTTGGATTTCAAATAGAACCAGATTTGAACCATGTCTTTAGCTATTGCAGACAAAAAAGTATCTTCCATAGTACAAAATAATGGAGTTGTCTTTAGTGCAACTTTTGGACTTTTCGATGCCGAAATCCGGCAAAAACAACTGAGGTGAAATCTTCATTTGTGTTATTTAAAATAGTTTTTTGACTGTATATTTTGATTCAACACCCTAAAAAACCCCTAAGGAACTTCGATTGTGCATGGGTTACCCATCAAACTTGTGATTTCAATAAATTCCTACTGGATTTTAGAGAAATTAGATCAAAAAAACCTACCAGAAAAGCTTCCAAAAAGTCACACTATAGTTATATTAACCCTAACCTAGTGGATAAGTGTGGTTTGATAAAAGAAGTGCATGCAAAATCTTGGTTGCTACAGTTGGATATATGTACAAAGAAGCGATTTCACCATTGACTAAGAGCTTGTGCATTTTATTTAAATGGTATGCCTATAGCAACACATTTAAATGTATTTCCATTGAGTTCGTATAATATGCTTTTGGGTATGGATTGGCTATACATTCACAAAACCAAAGTGGATTGGTTGGACAAGGCCATTGAGTATGTGGATGATAGTGGGGAAAAGAGGACTTTGCAAGGGAAGAAGAAACCTACATCAATGAGGATGGTTACCACTATGAAGGCTAAGTGTAGTTTCAGAAAAGGTTGTGTCATGTTGCAGTACACATTTCTAGTGACAAGGGTAAGGAGGTTGATGATGTTGATGTGTTAAGAAGATACCTAGTTTTGTAGTAGTTGCAAGATGTATTTCCTAAGGACATTACATAGTTTCCACCTCACATGAAGGTAGACTTCTCTATTGAGTTGGTGTGAGGGGTAGCCCCAGCATCAAAATAACCTTACATGATGAGAATACCTGAGTTGTGTAGAAATTTCTCTATAAATCAACTTGCTCTGATACCATGTAGAAATTCAGCAAATTCTCTACAAATCTCGCTTTGAGACTATATAGAAAATATGACTGTAGATTAACCCGATAATGTAATATACCAAAGCAAAATACTATAATCTACTTCTACTATCAATTTTCTTTGCAGAAACTTAAAGATCTAGCGGAATCAAAGCTGAAAACATATAACCAGAAGAAGAAGAAATCAATGCACATGAAACACAAAAAATGCTCAGGGGAAAGCCTCAGATAAAAACCCCACTATTTGTATTATCATACAAGGTGGAAATACATCAGAATTATACAAAGCCTTAGCTCTCATAGCTAGCTAGCCCTCAATACAATCCTCTGAATGCTCACAGGTAATCAAGGCTTCTCACAAGCCTTCCTCTCTACCCTCCAAGCTCCTATTTCCTTCCGCAACTCCTTTGGGATGATCTCCTTCACCCAGTGGAACACTGCTCTAACACACTATCAGAACTACGAAATCCTAAAGGAACCTTACCTTGACTGCATGCATGAGTTTCCTTTATAGGAAAACACATGCAACTGATAGTACACTGTCCTTGACATTGATCCAGGTGGATGTTGGTGGCCACCCACCTATCCCATTTGGACCCCCACAATTGTCTCTTTCAGCATTTTCAGTTTCCTTAATTGTAGCACAACTTGCTATTTTTAGCAGTTTTTCGGGTCCTGAACTTCCAGAGCCATTTTGAGGCCCTAAACGACGTTTTTTTGGGGAATCCAGGGACAACATGGGTCCATGGAATGGACCAATGTTGTCTGTTCCAACAATGGTAGTTCTCGGATAGATCTTTCTAACGAGCTATCATATGCGTCAAACGGAGATCGTATGCCAAAGTTACGACCCCGGGAAATTGATGTACCAATTTACCCAAAACGGGGCCCACAATTTGGCGTTTCATCTTCTAAGGGTCGGGTTTTGGAATGTGAAGGGTTTTCCATTGTTTCTCAATAATAAATAGGCCTTCGAGCCTCATTGTAACACAAGTTCGGAACAGTTCAGGGACATGTAGCCGCACATCTCTTCTCAGAGATAAGCTACCATCGTCCTAGCTGGTTTATTTCCAATTCTGGTTGTAAGCATATTTCGGTATTTTCCATCAATGAAATGAAGTATTATTTCCGCTGCATCTCTTTATTTATGGTTATCGCATCTCTGTATTTATGGTTATCTCTGTAATCTATTGCGTTCCTGTTTAAATCCGGATCAGACATTTAGCTCAACTAGGTCTTTCTCATAATATACATGATTGAGTTTTTGATGAAGGAATCTTTAGTTATCTGGAGTACACTGGTTAAGTTCATGCATGCATCAACTAACTGATAACTCACAATTAGTTCCTCAAACAGTTTGGAACTAATTTAACTCAACTTAACTCAGTAAATTGAGCTAACTAGTTACAACTCAAATATAACTCAATCTTATCTCCTTAATTAAGGGATAATATCCTTAATTTAAGGGATAACTCTTGCATGACCTCAGAAAGACTTCTAACTTGAATTTCTCCAACTAATTAATCCATAATGAATTAATTATTTATTTCCAAGCAGGTGGTGAGACTAAATTCGATTTTAATTCAAGGACAAATTAAAATTAGAATATACTGGATGCTATTTTTAACATTTCTTGTTGTTAGTTTCAACACTCCCTCTCAACAAGAAAGGAATTCAACTCAATCCTGATTGTGAACCTTTGGAATGTTATGCATGCAAAAATTCTCTCTAGTGTTGTTGCTCCAGCAACTCCAAAAACAAAAAAATCATCCAACCTGAATCAGTATTATGCATATGTCATAAAAGTCTCTAACTGCTATTGCCTCTATCAACTGAAAACTTTGCGCTTCTGTTGACTCTTCCTTTCTGCACTATTGTCAGTCCTTCTCTATCATTTTTAGTGTCTGACTGCTCTAGCCTCTATCACTTTTATCTCTGACTGCATCAATCCCATTGATTCCTCTCGCTACTATGTACTTTGGGCTCCCGTAGCAAGGTACGATCCATGAGATAAAACCTCTCAATGGACCTTGCCAAATTTCAACCTTATTAAGACTATCACTTCACATTTCCCCACATCACACCTAGAGTTATGGTTGCATGTGATCCCTCTGCCCACTTCTCCAATTGTGGCTCCTCCACAATTGTTTGAGACTTCTTCTAGGACTGCAAGTTGAGAGGTAATTTACTCTCCCTCTCAACCATCAGGTCTTTAACATTTTCCTTGCTCCTTAAGGCTTTGCATGCATCTTGAACCTCAAGAGAATACAGGTTCTCGACTTGTGAACCGATCTTTTTCACCTGTGTCGTGGTGATGTGTCTAAGGAATGCCTTTCCTTTACTGAAGACAACATCGTAGCCTTTGTCCTCTAACATCACGACTGATACCAAATTCTTCTTCAATCCAAGCACATACTTCACATCTGTCAAGGTGATAGGAGTTTCATGCTCCCTCTAAAAAGAAACCGTGCCCATTCTTGAAACACTATACCTTTTTTTCTTCTCCCATCTTTATGTGCATCTTGAGGTCTTTCTCCTCCAAGGCACTGAATAAACTTTTATAGCTGGTCATGGGGAATGAGGCTCCACTGTCAAGATACCAAACACAACCCATCATCGATGACACCATGCATGCGATGAGGGTAAAGTAAATTTCAAATTGAGAGACTAATGCCTCACCTTTCGATCCTTCTGAGGATCCCTTCTTGGACTTCTTCGATAGGCAATTAGTCGCATAATATCCCATCTCGTGACAATTAAAGCATCTCACTTTAGACATGTCATCCTTCTTCTCTCCATGAGAAGAATTCAATTTGCAATGGGAAACCTTCCCCTTCCATTTCCTTCCCTTACTCGCTAAGGCAAGATTTTCTTCATCATCATCCTTGGATGAAGAACCATCTCGTGTGCTCCTCCTGATCTCCTCCTACATGAGATCCAACCAAAACTGTTCCCAATCTAACAATTTCTCCCTTCCATTCACAGAGTCCTAGTAACTATTCTAGCTCTTTGGAAGGCCAAGGAGAGCGAGGCTCACCATATCATCATCTGCAGTAGTTATTCCCACACTGCTAAGATCATCTCTGCAGGTGGTGAGCTTGTTCAAATATGTGGAAATAGTATCGTCGTTCTCTATCTTGATTCTTTGAAGCTTATCCTTAAGCGCCAATTTCCTCTCATCACTATTGTTCTGGTAGAGGTCCTTCAATGTATTCCACATTGAAAATGGAGTATCCTTCCCATGGAGACTCGAGACAATATGGTCTTGAACTCCATCAAGGATGATCCGTCTCGCCTTCGCCACACACTTCTTCCACTCAGCCAACTCCTGTGCAATAGTTGAAGCTGGATTTTGGATTTCTCGATCAATGAATTCCTTCAAGCCGTTGTCTTCTAATACAGCCTCCATGTGATCTTTCCATGCTATGTAATTCAAGCTACCTTCCAAGGCATACTTGATCCTCAAGCCATAGAGCGCCATTGGCCAACCTTGAAGTATGACAAGAATTCGACTTGCACTTGCAACCCCGAACTTCAAACTTCGAATTCTCTTCTCTATATATTGTTCACAGCTCCGATAAACTTGGCTCCGATACCATGTAGAAATTTCTCTATAGATCAGCTAGCTCTGATACCATGTAGAAATTCTTTAAATTCTCTACAAATATCGCTCTGAGACCATATAGAAAATCTTACTGTAGATTAACCTGATAATGCAGTAACCAAAGAAAAATACTATAATATACTTCTACTATCAATTTTCTTTGTGGAAGCTTAAAGATCTAGCTGAATCAGAGCTGAACACATATAACCAGAAGAAGAAGAAATCAATGCACATGAAACACATAAAATACTCAGGGGAAAGCCTCAGCTAAAAACCCCACTCTCTATATTATCATACAAGGTGGAAATACATCAGAATTATACAAAGCCTTAGCTCTCACAGCTAGCCATCTCTCAATAAAATCCTCCTAGATGCTCACAAGAAATCAAGGCTTCTCACAAGCCTTCCTCTCTGCCCTCCAAGCTCCTATTTCCTTGCGAAGTTCCTCTAGGATGATCTCCTTCACCCAGTGGAACACTGCTCTAACACATTGTCAGAACTGCGCAATCCTCAAGGAACCTTACCTTAACTGCATGCATGAGTTTCCTTTGTAGGAAAACACATGCAACTGATAGTACACTGTCCTTGACATTTAGCTCAACTGGATCTTTCTCAGAATATACATGCATGAGTTTTTGATGAGGGAATCTTCAGTTATCTGGAGTACACTAATTGAGTGCATGCATGCATCAACTCACTGATAACTCACAATTAATTCCTCAAACAGTTTGGAACTAATTTAACTGGACTTAACTCAGTAAACTGAGCTAACTAATTACAACTCAAATATAACTCAATCTTATCTCCTTTATTAAGGGATAATCTCCTTAATTAAGGGATAATCTCCTTAATTTAAGGGATAACTATTGCATAACTCCAGAAAGACTTCTAACTTGAATTTCTCCAACTAATTAATCCATAAAGAATTAATTAATTATTTTCCAACAGCTTGTGAGACTAAATTCGATTTTAATTCACAACTTTAATTCAAGGACAAATTAAAATTGGAATATACTGGATTCTATTTTTATCATTTCTTGTTGCTATTTTCAACAAGTTGGTTGAGTTAACGTTGCAGCTAAAGGAAATGTTGGAAAAGAGGTACATTAGGCCAAGTGTATCACATTGGGGTGCACCAAAGTTGTTCGTGAAGAGGAAATTGAGAACGGGTACTCTTATTGTGCATTGACTACAGGCAGTTGAAAAAAGTAACGATCAAGAATAGGTACCCATTGCCAAGAATTGATGATTTGTTTGACCAGTTTAAGGGAGCAGCAGTGTTCTCTAATATCGACTTGAGAATGGGATGCCATCAAGTACGCATCAAGGAAGAGGATATCTTCTAGATTGTGTTCAGGACTAGGAATGGGCATTATGAGTTTGTTGTTGTTCCATTCGGTTTGAGTAATGCTCCAACTAAATTTATGTGTTTGATGATTGCATCCATATCTGGACAAGTTTGTTATTGTATTCATTGATGACATACTGGTATATTCTAAGAATGAGGAAGAATATGCCGATCATTTAGCAGAAGTGTTGATATTACTAAGAGAGCATTAGTTATATGCTAAACTTAACAACTGCAACTTCTTTTTGACAAAGGTACATTATTTGGGGCATCTTGTTTCCAAGGATGGCATGACAGTGGATCCAAAAAAGATAAGGGCTATTATGGAGTGGGAAACTCCTAAGAATGTGGATGAGGGGAGATTATTTATGGGATTGGCAAGCTACTACAGGAGGTTTAGCAGGAAATTCTCACGCATTGCATGTCCTATCACATCATTGGAGCAAAAAGGTAAGAAGTTTGAATGGAAAGAAGAATGTGAGGCTAGTTTTGAGCATCTTAAGCAGTTGTTGACACATGCACCAGTGCTAAAGATTCTGGATCCGGACAAGGAGTTTGTAGTGTGTACAGATGCTTGAAAGAGAGGATTTGGTGGATTTACCATGCAAGAAGGGCGGGTAGTGTGCTATGAGTCACTAAAATTGAATGAGCATGAGTAGAACTATCCAATGCATGATCTTGAGCTAGAAGTGATCATACATGCATTGAAAATATGCATACACTATCTTCTGGGTAGAATATTTACATTGATGAGCAATCACAGTGGGTTGAGATATTTGTTTGACTAGCCGAATCTACATGCCAAGCAAGATGGTTAGCTACACTTAGTGAGTTCGACTTTAAGATCAGATACATCAAAGGGAAGGAGAACCGGGTTGCAGATGCTCTTACAGGAAGGTACAAGTAAATCATATAACATCTATGAGCTCTTATCCCCATCATCCCATGGCAGTGCCCATTGCAAGGAAAGAGTTGAGGCATGCTCTCATCACCATACTTACACTAAAGACAACAAGGAAAGGTATAACCATTTTCGACCTTCGAATGTTCATTTTGATTATGATCATGTTGTTAATGATGAACATAAAACATGGCATCGAAAAACATGTACCTTTTGTGGATTACATAGCCATACATTTTCTAAGTGTTGGAAAAGAATGGCAGCACACGATAGGATGAGGCATGAAAAACCCTCTCAACAACATGTAAAGAAACAAGTTAAACAAGTATGGAGAAAGAAGATGTATTGTAGTCATTGCAATAGAAAATGGCCATCAAAGAGCCACGTGTTGGAGGCTCCATCCAGAGCATCGCCTTAAAGACAAAGCGTCCGTGCATGGACCAAGTGAAATGATTGTTCGATAAGCAAAACCACCACAAGGAGGTGACCCATTCAAAGCGATAAGTGAAAAATGGTTTCTAGATATGTTAGCTTGTCATGGTCATGCTTTTGTAAAACATTTGTTGCATTTCAAAATGTAGAAGTGATGATGTGTTTTCCATCACTTGTTCAGCAACAATGATGTCTTGTCTTATTTTGAGTTGCATGATAAATTGTGAAAGTGACGTCGTGTTTCCATCACTTGTCGAAAGTAAAAATAGTGTTTGCCCTTATATTTGTAAATCATGCGTTGCAATGATGAAGTGTTTTTCATCACTTGTTGAAGCAACAATGATATGTTGGCCTTCTTTTCATCACTGGGCTAATGCGTCCATCTTGATGTAAACTTGACCACTGAGTATGTGTTATAAACTTGTGGCAAGTATGGGATGCTTGGGTCATTAGTTGGTCATGAAAGTCAAGCATGTAATTTGCAAAACAATGTACTACAGGTTGCAGAGGTTGCAGGTGTCAGCTCATTGCTTAAGGCTCCGAAGAACAAAGGTGAACGAGATGGAAGCAAGGCCTTTTAGGATGCTTGTGATGCAGACCAAAAGCTCCTCAGTGAGGAAGATTGATCCAGGTGGCTCCAGACACATGCAGAAGTCCAAGAGGACTCAAGAAGGGTAAAAAAATCAAAGTGTTTGGATTATGCTTGAACCAAGTTCATGTTAAATATCTCATTGTCATGATCACAGTGGTGTGAATGGTTCGTCAATCCGAGTCTGGATGGGAGAGATAGAGGCAGTCAAAGTTTTGGTTGACTTTCGCTGACTGAGCAGGCTCAAGGAGGCCGCAATTTGGACAAAATCCGACCACCCAATTCTGGCCAACCTGGGCCAGATTCCGAGCAAATTTTTGGTCTAGTTATTTGTCTTCTTCAATCAAATTTCGAATTTTTAAAATAACCATGGGCTTTTTGTTTAATAAAAAAATATATAAAAAAAGGGGGGTGGTGGGCCACCACCCCCACCACCCGAGCCTCTCTCACCCTAATCCTTATCAACATGAGTATTAATATAGGGGCAGTCCACTACCCTCAACCCCTCCCCCATACCATGGAACTATGTACGCAGAACAGGTGGTGGGCCATCCCTTGGGGTACGGACCCAACCATGACCGTATCAAAACCACCGTCCTTAAAAAATAAATGGAGCTAATGAAAAGTGGGTTGGGTGGGCCGCCCAAGGCGGGCCCAGCCCAACCCTTTTTAAAATTAATATATTTTCTATGTAAAAAAAGGAGGCGAGGTTTGACCACCCGACCTCCTCCATAATAAATGGATCTTCAACCAGCCCACCTAACGGAGTTTTTGTAAACTCCGCCTACCTTTGCATATTTAAACCCAATTCATCAGTGCACGCAGGGGAGGAGGAGCATGCATGTAGTTTGAGGCATGGAGGAACCAGGAGCGGGCACGAAAATAGAGACAAATTTTTTAATTAATTTTTAATGCAGGTGGAACCATGACTGAGCAAAATTTCCAAGAGGATGAAATTTTTGCAATGTCCAAATTGAACAACTTTATGTCAATTTTACACCTCTTGGCGACACGAACCCGATGGCACAGCCAGTTTCCTGATCTGAGTAGCCAATTTTCGGAGGCCCCGGAGGATGGAATCTTTGAGGAATCTAGGGGGAATCTAAAATATTCCTTAAGCCTGAGATTTTCATTTTCTCAGAATTCAGAAATTTGACAGTTGATTTTGCACTATTTGACACCACAAATCTGATGGTGTGTTCAGATTTTCCATTTTCTCATTGTATTTTTCGGCCACTTTTCAATGTGGAGTGCAGGTGTCAGCATTCATGTGCGAGCAGCCATTTCATGAGATTCGATGCCGTGAGATCGATGGCACGAACAACTTCAGCAGATTGACATCCTCTTCTTCAGATGCCCCCTAGATGTGAGGTATATGTAGTGTCTTCATGTACTTATTTTGCTATGCATTATGCTGCACAGATCCATGTTTGATGTTTGATGTGGGATCTTGCTTCTTACTTATTTTCATGATTCATGCTTGTTGTGATGCAGAATCATCTGTGTGATGTACTTGTTGTCATGATTCATCATGTTGTGTTTTTAGATCCCTTTGTTGTATGTTGATGGGATACACATGTTGTCACCGTGCATGTTTGCATTGAGATCCCTTTTATGCCATGTTGGCAAGATGATCATCATGCATGAGTTTTGTGTCATACTGATAAGAGTCCTTTCTAACTGAGAGTTCCTGTAGCAGAACATCTCTTGGAGCCACTCCTGTGTGAGCAAATTTTCCTTGTATGATAGCAGCATCACCTCTTTTGTATATCATCATTATTGACAGCACTTAATGAATCTGCCTACACCATATTGACACTAGGTCCAGGAGACGTAGTCCCTCCTGGGCAAACTTCATTATCAACAACTTATGTTTACATGTTTTGATGATTGACATGTTCCTCTTCTTTACAGCATGCAGATGTATTCACTTATGTTCTTTTAAAAATGCAATTTAACACATCACGAAAGTGAAAGGTCTTAGAAGGGTCCTTTGTCACACCTGGACTTTGATCATGGTATGATAGTTCAAAGGAGAAGAAGGTGATCCTTTTGGTTAGGTTTCATATGTTCTTTTAGTCATTTATGCTCTATCTTGTATCCTAGACCTATAGGCTGCATTGATGTTAAGTGTTTAATAAAATGACAATCCCAGTTGGGGATCCTCGGGCCTAATCCTGGGTTTGATTTTCATTTATCAACATTGTTATCATGTCTTTGAATGATTCTAAAGGTTTTTCGAGGTTCCAGGCAAAGGTCGGATAGTGGGCTAAGAAAGTGGCTAAAATCTCAGGTTTTCTGGCACAAGTTTGCTAAGAAAATTCCATAGTCGCTGGCATATAGGCCTATGAGAGCGACTTTGAGTTGCTAGTCATTGTCTTACCTAGAGCATGAGAGAGGCTCTAGGTTAAAAAGCTTAAAGCATCAGTGGGACTCAAGGACAGGCTGTCTAAGTGGCTGACATGTCTCTTGAGGGTATTTTGTTGATTTGGATGGGTTTGGTTGATATATTCCATCAATTCCATTTCCTTAAGGTCACCTAGGAGATTGAATCCTGTAGTAACCTCTCTCATCACATGTTTTCCTGAATGGTTGGTTACTTGGGCAAACCAAGGAGGAGGGGGGTGTTACAGTGATGAAGGTGAGAAAATATTTGGTGCCATAATTCAAATTGAAGAGAAGCATCACAAGTCATATCTCCCAAACAGATTCCTCCAACTTGATAGAGACCTTCAATCCTAAATCCAAGTGTAAATTCATATTTCTGGTTTCTTTTCCAAATATGTACCTTTCCACAAATGAATTCTACCTTGAAACCTTCATCTTCCATCGTAGAAATAGACACCAGGTTATTATTCAAATCGGGTGCATATAATACTTCTTGTAGATGAAGGGTTTGACCTTGATTTAAGTGAAGAGTGACATTCCCTATACCTTTCAGAGGGTAGGTGGAATTGTCTCCAAGAATTCTCTCCAAATTAGTCTTCTTTTCAACCAAATTTGAGAGGGACTTCTTGTACCTAATGAAGTTCCTTGAGCATCCACTATTAATCAACCAATGATCCAAAGTATCTAGAGGAGAGGCAGTAGTGAGGGAGAAAATGAGATAAAATTATTTTTGTTTTTATACAATATTGATTTCCACATACATGGAATTTCTCGTCCTTTTAGGAGGTCGACCATTACCATATCTATCAACAAGAGAATTCCTCTTTCCTTTATTGTTGAACTTGTCGTTCCTTCGATTTTCGTTGCTTTTGAATTTTTTTTTATTGTTTTTTTTTTGTTGTCATCATCCCATGGAGTATCCTTCTTGTGAGGACACTCTCTAATATAGGGGCAAAACATGTTGCATTTATAGCACCTTCCTTTTCTTCCTTCTTTGAATGCCTTCTTGAATCCTTGACCTTTTCTCTTTGGAGCAACATCATTTTTCCTCTTTGCATGAGCGGATAAAGTATTAGGTTCATTTCCATTTGAATTCTTGTCTCTCTCCATCATCCTCATCTCTTCTTGTATGCATCTAGTCAATAATTCATCGAAACTAGGAATATTGTCATTGTTAAGAATAGTGGTGTTAAACACATCCCATGCTCTTGTGAGACCTCCAAGAGTAATGAGAGTGAGCTCCATGTTAGTAAAAACTTCTCCAATAGATAACAAATCATTCTTGATTTTTATAATCCTCGTGAAGTAGGATTTGATAGACTCCCCTTTATCCATCTTGATATCCTTCAACTTGTTTTTGAGAAAGAGGATTTGATTTGCATTATTCACTTTGAACATCCCAAAGAATTTAGCATACATCTCCTTATATGTTTCTAAATCAGAAATATAAGCAACCAAATGCTTTTGAATAAAGTCTATAATGATCCTTTTAGCTTTGACCTCATCTTTCTTGTATTTCGTCTTTGTAGCAGTAGGTGCATTTGAAGGAGGCTCCACCACTCTTCCCTTTACATAATCCATAACATAATTCTCTTCCAAATTCAAATGAAAAGTCATCTTCCATGCATGATAGTCAGATTTTTCCTTGAGCTTATCCTTGGATTTGAAGTATGATGTAGTCGACATTGAAGCTAGACCAAGAATATTCTTACTTGGTGGATGCCAGGGAAAAACCCCAAGATGGGGAAAACCTTTTGATCAATTCTTCTTATTATTATGAACTAAGGGTAACGATTTATGTTCAAAATTCCTATCAATTAAGTGATATTATAGCTTCCTCCAAAACTAATGCTAAATTTAAGGGTAAATTTGTAAAATAAAAGGTATTAAATTTATCCACTTTTTAACTTGTTGACAGTGTTGGACCTACCAACATTTAAGGGGATCTCCCTGATGTGAAGTCCCAATTAGACCTCACACCATTTTGAGTTGGAGCCACATCTGGAGTATCATCGTGAACACCATAACACAAAGGTTCATCTTGGTTTCAATAGATAACATAAGATATTATATATGTAAACCTTGACTAAGAAAGTAAGTTGACATTGTGAAGCACAAATTGCAAGATGTAAAAGGAAACCTTCACAAGGGGAGACAAGAAGTGAGTCTCTAAGAGGAAAGTAATAGTACTATCCTAGAAGAGGCACACAAGAGCATGGAAAGATTCATTAGTGAAATATTTCACACAATGATATTAAAGGGAATACAACACATTCAACAAGATGAGTATCAAAGGCACCGAAATAGTTCAATTTCTACAATACATATGAACACAACATGTAACGTAATGTTAAAATTGGAAACTAGGGCCAAATTCCACCTTAGGACAACTCACTTGATGGAGATGATGATTGAATTAAATTCCTCTTTTCAAGAGGACTAAAATTGATATAAATATCATCTCATTTGGACAAGCATAAGTGTGATTTTGAATTTATGCCCACACATGTGAAAATTGTCAAGGTCGTCCACATCATCATGTTGGTTCATAAATCCCAATGGATGTGTCACTTCACCCTTAATGACTTGTATAAATACAAGTGACCTTTCACCTCATTTTTCATCATCTTCACTAGCACATTCTCTCTCCTTCTCTCATTGGTTCATACTACATTGGGCATTCTTCTCTCTCACCCGTGTGGATGAAGAAGGATGAATTTCAGAAGCTGAATTGTAGGATCAAAATTATAGAGTTGATTGTAGTTTGAGCAACATTGACCAACACCTTCTCGGCATCATTTGACTTTGATATTTTGGGGATATTTCTGTCTCAACAAGCTGTAGCTTTTGACACATAAACCAAGTTTTTCTGAGCACTTTGACCACAAACCAAAATGCAAGTTGACTGCAAATTTCAGACAATAGTTTGACCGACCTTTTTTGGGCTGAATTTGATTGGGGAAGGCCGAACTGTTTTGAGGATGATTTATTACTGATTTGACCAGCATTGACTTTCTTGTTAGGGATAAATTTTGAATACAGTTGACAATAGAAATTGACAAGGTTGTTTGAATTTGAATTTGGCAAGTCAATTTGAATTTTTGTACCCTCTCTTTCTACCCAAAATACAAAAATATTTTTTTTTTATGAAAATACATGAGGCAGGGAATGGGTAGATATGTTAGCAAAACCTACTTCATAATTATCCCTAATATCTTTTACCTCCACCCACATATGTACAATATGAAGGTGGGGGTGGGGATGATATTAGAGAGAATTTATCTCCCCCACAACTACATATGTACAATATGGGAGGGTGAGGTTGGGGATGAGGGGAAACATTAAGGAAAATACTTAAAGAGAACTTATATACCCCATCCACATATGTACACTATGTAGGTGAAGGTAGATATGGGGGTGGAAGTGATACTAGGAAGAACTTATCTCCCCTGACCGCTATCCATGTATTTACAATATGAGAGGATGGGGGAAGATATTGGGGAAAACTTCTTAATAAGTTCTCTCTTATATCTTCCCCATGCACACCCTCTCATACTAAGGTGGGGGAGATATTAAAGAGAGCATATAAAATAAGGTGTGGGTGAGGGGATATATTAGAGATTAACATGATAAAAGAGAGGAGAAATTAGAGAAAACTAATTACTAGGGTGAAGGTGAGAGTTAGGGGAGATACTAAATAGAGAGTATTTAGCAATTTTCTGTAATATCTCCTCTGACCTCCACCTACTCATGTGGGGGAGATATTAGGGAGAATTTATTATGTGGTTGGGGGACATATTAGGGATAACTTATTAACTAATTATCCCTAATATCTACCCCACCCTAAAGAGAACACTTAGTAAGTTCTTACTAATATTTTCTTTCACCCCACTCTCATATTTATAAGTGTACTATAATATCTTCATCCACTCCCACCCTCACTTTCATATTTACACTTGTAAGAATAAGAATGAGAGAAAATATTATTAAGAAGTTTTCTCTAATATCACCTCACTACTATATAACAAAAGTACTTAATAATGTATCCCTAATATCTTCTCTCAACCCAACCTTCATATATCCAAGATATATATATATAGAATTATATATAAATAATATATTATAATATCTTAACTCATACACATAATCACTCTCACTCTTATCTTTACATTCAAATATTCATAATTTAATTTAATTTTATTAATAATAAATAGTTTTAAATAATTTTTATTTTATCCTACAAACAAAACAATACCAAAACTAACTATTGAAATATTTGCTTAATGTGTCTTAGAATAAACGCATGTTCCCTCGGTGAACACACACTGCAACATGCCCATTTCCATTTTTCTGGTTTTTCTCCATGAGTATTCTCTTGGCGTAAATTACTGCTTTAGCAAATTAGCTCCTTCCATGCATTTTAAGAGATTTGGTTGATATTTATTTTGATAAAAATAAATGTAGCTTTATAATAACATTAAAAATATAGTGAAATTATAAAAAGAAAAACAATATCGTGAATGTATTTTTATTAAGTTGAATATGAATAATTTTAACGGTTTTAAAAATATAGTTTAAAAAATATATGGGTATATAATAATATGAAAATTTATGGAACACTTTGTGATCTAGTTCAGGTGTTCTATATTTTGGGTGAACACTTTACTCAGAACTGAATGTTTAAATGATAAATCAAAAAGTGTTAGGCCAAGTATAAATGGAGGAAAGAAATCAGAAAATGAATATGACTATTAGAAAGATAAAAATATTGTGAATGTTAATGAATTTATTTTTTTGTAAGCTTAGTAGGACTTTTCATTCATTCATTTTCACAAGGAAGCTTACATCCATAAAAGACATTTTGTGGCCTCAACTTGCCCATTGGGAAACCTGGTCTTGTGGCCATCGGAACACATTATAAGCCATCCAAAATAAGAGGTTCTTAAGTCTGTCATACGGCTTGAATGTCTATAAACTAGTTCACCCTTAATATGCTAACATAAGTACTACTAATTGACATACATCATCAAAATTTAACAGAAAGGAAACTTCTAGATACTAGTCATCTGAGGACTCCACTTGGGTTGGGTCCTTAACACTGGAACCTGGCAATTCTGATTGAGGAAGGCACAAAATGTCTTTCTTAATACGACCAAGAAGAACATTCTATTGCTAAATTTGAAATTGAACAAGTTGGAATTATGTTTGAATTTCCTGAAACCTGGGGTCAGATTTAATGGAACCAGTAGCGTTCGTAATAGCTCTAGCTACTATTATCTTAATCATCCAATAAAGATGGATTTTCTTCTTATACTGAGTGAGCCTGCAACAAGTGTAACCTCGGTCGGGGACCAGCAAATTCCATTCCTCCATTTGTATATCTTGCTTAACTTGTTGATTGAGGTTGGCCTCCCAACCTGCAATCATCTGCCCACCTGTTGAGGAGTGCATGTGGTATACACTTGGGCCGCAACACTAATATGTTAAGAATCCGATTTTAGTCCACTCCGCATCGGCAGTTTCTATGAGGAGGCTCCTTGTCCACCTCGGGACCCATTCCTTTGGCTTTGCCCCTGAGCCTCAATGCCTAACGGACCTACACCTAGAGATGGTTGAGCCATTTTAGTCAACCTCCACTTTACTCCAGTATAATTGTCCACTCAAACTAGCCAAACCATCGATCGAATAGAGACACATGACCCATAGGCTGAGTAGTCTCCCAAGTTAATAGAACTTGGTAAATTTACATATGACAAGAGAAGGAAGCAAATAAAATTAGACTCGAGCCATGTGAAACCATAGCAGGTTGGGCCAACTAACCACCATTCGCGTTTTTCCAACACCTTGTGTTCATACATCATGAAAAATAGATATAAGCCTTAGAGGGTTTGTTTCCACCAGAGGGAAGAACTACCCATCGGCTCCTCCAACCACTTCCCATATAAAAACACACCAACCCAATGTAAAACTAGAAACAATGACATGCAAAGGATATTCAAAATCCATTTTATCCAAATACAAAAACAACCATTCCATCTAAGCATATAATCCTCCCTGAACAGACAAGGAGTCTGAATTGTACCACACATTCCCATTCAGAGCAATAAGATACCATAAAAAATAGATACTAGCTTAGAAACAACAAATTCAAGATAAAATTGAGCCACACAAACATGCTCGTCAAATGAATAGACACTACTAGGTCACACAGTCACCCAATTGCAGGAGGTAATGAGTATCTTATAGGAAACATTCACAATAATAGTTTGTCATGGGCTAGGTGGAATGAGAAGAAACGAGACATGCCCTGTTACCAATGCCATGAAGATGATGTTGATTTCCTCCCACAGACAAAGTCTCCTTGCCAAGCTTTCCACCAAAAGGAAACCTAAATGCCTCCTCGCAGCTCTCGAGACCATGTTATACCACAACACAAGTGCATGAAATGGGGTGCATGCGTTCATCGCTTGGAGGTTTAACGCTCGACGACAATTTATTTCTCCTTAAACTCGCCCACGCCTCCTCCCATCGCATCAGCCTATTCACACATACCCTGCACTTGCCAGAGTTTCCCTTATGCATAATCACCCATCCGATCACCACTAAAGAGAGTCCCAAGTGCGATGGTGAACTAGCATGCACCTCAATTGGGGAGTAAATGTTAATGAATTATTATTTATTAATAAATTTTTATTTTTTTTGTTAAGCTTGGTAGTACCTCCTTTTTCTATTGATTTTATCAGCAAGTTACAACCAGCTCTGAAATTTGTTAGGTGGCCTTAACTTTCCCTATTGGAAACCAAGCCCATTGGCCACCTAACGGCATGGTATGCCATCCAAAAATGATACATTTTGAGCCTTTCTGCCCAAGCCATATATGACTGTATTTTCATGTATATCTCATTATCTACTTGCATACTAGCATAACTGTAATTACAAGTAAAAGTAAAAGTTATTCGCATCAAAATCCACAAAAAAGAGAGACATCACTTTCATTGTTATGCTTCCTCAGCTGAGGCAGATTCAACTAGAGTTGGGTATTTTGCAGTCGACCCTGGGGGTTCTGTCGATGCTAGAATGTAAGGCAAATGATTTATTAATAATTATTAAATTAAGGATGAGAGAATAACTAAAATAAAAAATTGTTAGGTCAAATTATTAATAGTAAATATGGTCAAATTGAAATATTTTATATTAAATATTAAATTAGAATTAAATTATTAAAATATAATTAAAATATAGGTTATTAAAATAGTATTAAATTTATTATTATTATTATTAAAATATGGCCAAATTGAATTAGGGTTAGAATTAAATAGTTATGTTAAATATTAAATTCGTATTAAAATATTAATGAAATAAAATTGAAAATTAGATATTAAAAAAGTTATAAATAGAAGACAATTACGGTTAAGATTAAGTATTTCTATTAAATATTTAAATTAGAATTAACAATTATTAAAATAGAATTAATATTAAATAGATCATTAAAATAGATTTAAAAATTATATTATTAAAATAGTATTATTATAGAATTGAAGGTTACAAATAAAAATAGATTTGAAAAGAATAATTAATAATGAAAATGAAAGAGAAAAGGGTTAAGGGGATAAGAAAATATTTTATTAGAATAAATTAAGAGAAGAAATATGAGGAAGAAATTAGATAGGATGAACAGGGTAAGGGGGAAGACAATTAAGGGAGAGAAATGATGCAAAAAGGTACCAAAGAGGGCCAAATAAGATCATAGGAATGAAGAAGGGGAAGGGGTGTTAGGGGAATTAGGTTTAGAGGAAAAAAAATGTATAATAGATCACCAAGAGTGGGTTGTTAGGGTGTTTTTTATTCAAGTGGTTCAAGTGGAAGGGTGCAGAGGCCAAGATTTTGGTTTTATCAAAACATATTTAATATTTAGTTTGTGGGAGTGTTCAATGATAACAAATTTAGTGATTCGATTTAAAGAAACAATTTCAATGTCTTATTTTCATTTTTTATTTGTTTTTGCATTTGTTGAATTATTTCTTTGTTTTTAATACAATTTTGATATATTAAATGGAATTTTTGATATAAATAATTAGATTGTGAGAACTTTAGATAAGATTTAAACCTAGTTTTTATAACATGTTCAAATCTATGTTTCAATTTTGTTTATTTGTTAACTTTAACATTCCACAATAAATACTAATTTATCAATTTTATCCTTTTGAATATCAAGATTAGATGATAATTTTCTATTGAATTGAAAATACACTACCTAAAGATCCTTAATTTATTGAGTACTCCTCCTTTGGGACCAACAAAGATCATATGGTTTGCAAAAGATACACAAAGTTGCATGTTTATAACCCTTCGGATTCCTCGAGTACTTGGAGAAGGTCCCAATTTCAAGACTATTAAGATGCCCAAAAAATATAGCTAAGAGCATAATAAAAATAAACATCAAAACCTCTTAGTAAGCCTTAACTCTTTAGAAGCAACAAGATGAACATAGGCCATATAGCCCTTTGCTTTGATTTTAAAATTAATGGGGTTAAGCATCCACATACATAAGAAAAAACTAAGACTTATCTATGATAACATACCATCTCCATTGCTTAGCTATATCAAATTACTCTTAATGACCACCAATCCACCTTACATGTAGAAGTACAAGAGAGGTATCAATGGGTAAGTTATGTTGATTTATTTTGAGTAAGAAACAAAATGACAACAAGGTAAGGAAATGTGGCACATATACACATAAATATAGTAGAGAACACATTAATATAGTAAGATCTCAACTCTTAATTATGTCGCTACTGATGAGGCTCATAGATAGGTAAATTATATGGACCTTAATGCCACTCTCGAGCTTATTAAAATCAACTTTTCCTACATTTCTTTACATATTTTATTATATTCTTAGTGAGAAGGGTAAAGATGAGATGTTATGTCATGTGGAATAATGTGCATTAATTGTAGGATTTGGAGCAATTTTAGCTAATTTAAGTGCGGGAACTCGAAGTAGACAAGAAATAGGGATTTTAGGATATTTGATCTCCCTCCTTAACTCCTCAATCACTCAAATATTCCTCCACCAAATCTCATAAGCTCAGAGTTACAAGTAGCCAAGCCCACCGAGGTCATTGGTAGCCAAGCCAGTGATAGTTCAAGAGAATTTGATCTCGAGTTGGGAGCCAAGTCTCTCTAAATTTAAGGAACTTGTTGGTAGCTTCAATTTTATAAATAAGAAGGCCAAGGTCTCATTAGGATTGGAATTTTTTTGTTGTAGCCAAGATGCATTTTCGAGCTAAGACATTGTGACTGATAACTTTTATGTATTTTTTTATATTTTGATGAAAATGAAAAGCATTCCCTTGATCCAGCACTGAGTTGATTCAGAGGGTTGAAGCTCTTGGGTTAGGGCCCAACCCTAGCAGTAGAGGTTCATCTTTCTGTACATGTATGCTTAGATTACATTCATAATTAGATGTTGAATTGATTTTAGTTTTGTTTAAACTACAATTATTTGGATGATTACCTAGTTTGCTTCCATTTTTGGATAGATAGATTAGTGGTACAATAGTGATAGTAAACACTTCAGAAAATCTTGTGGTAGTGGCCTCTACCTCATCTCCCTTATGGGATCATGGTTTGAGGGTTCCATTCATATAGTCCAAATACAGATTTATTGTTTGGTCATTGCATAACTTAGGATTTCTTATTGCATAGATCAATGTTTCCAAACTTCTTAGAAGTACCTGCAATTTCCATTTTGGTCTTTTCAGTTTGTTATGGTTTAGAAGGACTTCCCTTCATAAAATTAGCCATTATCTATTAATAACTCTGCTTTTCCTAAATTCAACTAATCTTTTCCATATATAAATGAATTTGTGCATAAATGAAGAAAACAATGTATGTTGTTGCAAGAGTTTCTGATCTGCATGGAGACCTCATCTTGCCAGCCTCATCCAAGTCTTCTCCACCTATGCTTCCAAAGTCCACCAAACCCTAATCTGAATTCATGTTTTGTAGAAAAGTGGACATTTTCCTTGAGAAAGTCCAACCATCTTGAAGCCTTGGACTGAGCCTTGGGTAGTGTGCACCTCCTTTGTGCCTTATTTACCAATCATATACCTTTCCCACACTTCATTCTACCTTTCCTACCTCCCTATAACCTTTTTGCCTATTTCCTATAGTAAAATAGGGCATCCTTTAGTAGAATGAGGACATCCTGTAGTACTTCAGGAAACCCTGTAACAGCCTATTTTAAGCCTGAATCGAGCAGAAATCATCATATGAGCTTAGGTTAAGCCTCCATTTGGATTCCATACCCACGACACCATTCCAAACATGTTTCCCCATACCCGTATCCCTTGCCAAAGAAAAAATTCATTAAATTAGCATTTGCATTCATAAAACTGAAAATCTAAAAGGCCTTTTTAGCAATTTCTAGTTAGCACATGCATGCAGCAGTTACAATAGTTCTTAGATAAAATTCCATGCTCATTTAGTCCAGATAACTAAATGTTATATGCAAGGTTAAGTTTGGTCACTTTTGCGAGCAATATGTGTAGCTTCTTAGCTAGATGATTTCATGTCACTTTATAGCACCTTCCAACTCAACACTTTCATTTCTAGAGTAGGCAACATTCCCTTTCTATATTAAGAGTAATTTTCCATTTTCCATTTGCTAGTCAAACTCCTTCTAGTCAATAGAAGACTGGTTAGAAAAACCCTAGTGGTTTATCACCCCAGTTGAAAAGTGACTTTTCTACATTAAGAGTAATTTTCCATTTGCTATTTGGTAGTCAGACTCCTTCTAGTCAACAGAAGACAGATTTGAAAAACCCTAGTGGTTTATCGCCCCAGTTGAAAAGTGACAAGAGTAGACCATTGCATCTACTGTGTATACAACACTGTCACCTCCAAGTTTGTACTAACCCTGGGTTGATGAAGTAAAGTTGGTAGCCCTAGGAGTTGTAGCATTCTTGTTGTAATATAGGAGCTCATCACTTTTTGGCATCATTGTTGGGGAGGTGTCTAAGTAGATGTGAATTCTACTTTCTATTTTTCTCCCATTCAATAAATAGTTGCAATCTTTCTTTCTTCCAATTCAGGAAGTAGTTCCATTCAGCAAATAGTTGCAAATCTTTGCTTTCTTTCCGTTCTACAAGTAATTCTAAAAAAGACCATGAAAAAAACAAATTCCTTTCATGTCTCGTAGGAGTAGAGAAAACTTAGGAAAAATTCTACCAAATACCCCCGCTACATCTAATAGCCAACCTTCCCTCTTCTTCGATGGTTGTGAGCTAGAGGACCCATTAGGAGAACAACCAAAGATATTTGAAGAGCCTATTGGGAAGAAGAAGAAGAGAACATTCCACCAACCTACACCATGTCTGAAAATAGAAATGGGATTGAAGACAAAGAAGGATTTGAAAATAGGGTTGAGGGTTTTTTTTCCCATCAGAGAGACTAATGGAGATGTTAGGATGAAAAACATTAGCCCCTATGCCCTTCCTCACTTCCATGGCTTGACCTCAGAGGAACCGGTTACCTTTTTGTTTGAGTTTGTTGCCATATGCAGAACTTATGATTATACCTCTGATGACTAGAAGTTGAAATTGTGTCCATCCACCCTCAAATATGCAGCCTTGCACTAGTTCATGGGTTTACCTGGGGACAACATCACCACCGGGGCTCAAATGCAACAAGCCTTCAACAATAAGTACAAAGATTATTGTCAGTCCAAAGATACCAAAGAGGAAATTTTTAAAATGACCTTGGGACATTATGGGTCTTTGGAAGATTATGAGGAAAGGTTCCAAATCAGCTACAAAAGAGCCAGATGCACCCTCAATCCTAAATCACTTAAGCTAGTACTTCTTAGAGGGAGCAGGGAAGATCTCCTGGAAACCTTAAACATGTTATCAAGGGGACATCTATCAGCTACCCTATGATCATATCAAGGAAATTTTCAAAAACCATTCTAGGGTAGCCAGAAAGAAGGGTAGGGCTAGTCAAGCTTTGGCCAGCTCATCCTCCTTCAACACATCCATAAAAAGTGAAATCGAGAACATGTTGGAAGAATTCAAGAGTGAAATGTTGCATACCCTTGCTCTGCAAATGGACACCATGTAGATCAAGAGGAAACGGGAGGAAGCATAAAGAGCCTTAGATGTCTACTACCCTAGATGCACTAGAAGGCACCCTAGAAATGAATTTCCACTAAATCTTATAGATCTTCTCGGTCAGTGAGGAGAACCACTCCACATACAAGTTCCCTTCTCTTCCTTTATTGAAAGTCGTGTATCAAGGAATTGACGGGGTGACTGAACAACTCTGTTATATCAACCAAAGTAGGCCTCAAGGACCTTGACCATACCAGCAAGGGATGCAAGGGGCAACTATTCATATTACAACCCTAACCAAAATGCATCCATTTCCCCTTGGTTCCCTCCTGCTCATCCTTCATGGTCCACACCTTCTCCCTGGTATTTTTCACCTCGATACCACTCCCAACCTGCAAATTCATCATTTTATCCATATACTCCTCCATAACCTCAGTAGAATGCACCATCCCAGGGGTGGACGCCCCTATACAACCAATCTCCAGCCTTACTACCTCCACCTCCATCTCAACCATGACTCCTTCACCCTGCTCCACCTAAGCAACCTTAGATACCTGCTCAACCAAATTTGAACCCAAATAATAGACAAGCACAAGAAGTCTACAATGGGGAAACATCTTACCTTGCCTATGCTATGGAAATTCAAGAAATCAACCTCAGGTATGGAAGAGTGCTTCCAGGTAATCAACATCCATCTCCAACTAAGGAGCTTGAAGAGGAAAGGAGGAGAGTGCTCCTCAAGCCAATCCACCTCCTTTTCATGAGATATTAATCCATCCTATCTAGCACACCCCAGAAGAGACTAAACTTTTGGGTGAATTGAAAAACTTGTGTGTTAAAATCCAACTCTTCCAAGCAATCAAGGATGTCCCCATCTATAACAAGTTAATCAAGGAGAAATTCTTCAAACATCCCGGGAGGCGAAAGAAAGACACCCCTACCATTAATGTCATTGGAAAACTTTCTAAATTAATGTTGGGGCAGGTCATTTGCTCGAAGTATCTAGATCCTAAAAGTCATATGTTACATGTGCACATTGATGGTATCATTTTCCCCCATACCTTGATCGATATTGGGTTGTCATCAATGTGATGGCTAAGGAAACTATGCTTAAATTGAATCTTCAAGGATCAATAAGGGAGACCACAACAGTCTTGCAGCTTGTAGACAAGTCCACAGTAGCTCCCAACAGAGTTGTTGAGGATGTGATGGTCTCCATTGATTCCTAGGAATACCCTTCTAACTTCTTAGTTCTCCAACCTAAGACCAAGTTCAATGGTTATCCTCTCATCCTTGGAATGCCATGGTTAGCCACTGTTGATGCTTCCATAAGTTGTCGGGATGGGAATATGACCATTAAAAATGGGCATTTTTCCAAACAATTGGTCTTGTACCCTCTTGCTCCACCATCTCTAGAGCACGACTTACCTTTATGGTTAGAAGAGGAGGAGGAAGATGAATTCAACTCTTCCCAAATATACCCTAAATGCTACTATAGGAGGGGGGCAACCTGATGAAGATGACCTGATTGAGAAAATCCTCCAAAATCATCCCCCCAACACCATGTCTCTTGAGGATTTAGTGAAGAAAGCTAAAGATAACCCTTGGAATGATTTGTGCCTAGCTGACCCAAGTCCTACTCATGTCAAGATGATAGAATTTGGTCCAGAAATAACATTGAAAATCAACCCCTCTCTCTCTGCACATTAGGAAGGGGAGTTATGTGACATGCTAAGAAAGCATATGGATGCCTTTTCCTGGAGTTATAAGGAAATGAAGGGAGTGCACCCTTCGGTGTGTACTCACCACATTTATATCAAGGAAGGTTACAAGCTAGTGCACCAAACCCAGAGGAGAATGAACCCAACCCTCAAGGATATAGTCAAAGAAGAACTGCAGAAGTTCTTGGATGTAGGTTCATTTACCCCATCTCAGATAGTGAGTGGGTGTCTCCTCTGGTTCTGGTTCCAAAGAAAAATGGGAAGTGGAGGATCTTTGTGGACTACAGAGAACTAAAGAAAGCCACAAAAAGGGACCATTTTCCTCTACCTTTCATTGACCAAGTATTAGATGGTCTGGCAGGAAAGAAGTTCTTCTCTTTCCTGGATGGATTTAGTGGTTATAATCAAATGCAGATCAGCCTAGAAGACCAAGATAAAACCACCTTCACCTGTCCTTGGGGTACCTTTTCTTATGCGGTCCTTCCTTTTGGGTTATGCAATGCCCTTGCCACTTTTCAGAGGGAAGTCCTGAGAATATTCATAGAGCTAGTCCATGACTTTGTGGAAATTTATATGGATGATTTCACCCCCTATGGGTGTGATGTTCAAGGCTCTTTCTAACTTGGGAAAACTATTAAGAAAATGCATTGAAATGAACTTATCGCTTAGTCCTGAGAAGTGTGAGTTCTTGATGACTGCATGGACTATTATAGGTCACTCAATATCCCAGGCAGGTCTACAAATGGACCCAAATAAAATTGATATCATAAAGAGGGTCCCTATTCCCTGAAAGCAAAAGGATGTCAGAAGTTTCTTGTGTTTAGCTTGATATTATAGGAGATTCATAAAAGACCTCAGAATCATAGCCTCACCTTTGTTTAGACTATTGGCCAAGGACTCTAAATGTTTATGGTCAGAAAGCTACCAAGAGGCCCTAGAAACCCTAAAAGACAAGTTAACTATTGCACCTATCCTCTGAGGCCCAAATTGGGCTCTTCCTTTCCACATCCATGATGATGCCTCTGACAAAGCTATAGGAGAATCTCTAGGCCTGATATATGACAAGTTACCTTATGCCATTTACTTCATCAACAAAAATCTTTCCAAGGCTTAATTGAACTATACTATGACCGAAAAAGGTCTCCTAGTTGTTGTCCATTCCTTGAATAAATTTAGACATTGCATCATTGGTTACCAGACCTTTGTACATATTTACCATGTTACTATTAAATATTTGATGAAAAAGCCTGATGTGAATGCCCGAATTATTATATGGTTGCTTTTGTTACAACAATTTGATCTAACTATCATTGATAAGCCTGGTAGAGAAAATGTAGTTGCGGATTTTTTGTCCAGCCTGGCTTTGCCTGTAGGTGAGAAAGGGATTGTTGATGATCAGCTGCCAGATGATCATTTATTTGTTATTTCAGTTCTCTCTCTGTGGTTTTTTGACATAGGAAGCTACTTAATGGCTGCACAATTCCCTTCAAACCTGTCCTCCAAGGAAAAGAGCAGAATTATAAGGAAAAGCACACCATTCACTTGGATTGGGAGCAGTCTCTTCAAGCTAGGCCCAGATCAAATTCTGAGAAGATGTGTCAGGGAGGAGGAATTTTTTTACATCCTTATGGCCTGTCATGATGGGCCTTATGGAGGTCACTTTGCAGCCAAGAGGACAACCTTCAAGGTACTACAAGATGGCTACTATTCGTCCACTCTCCATTAAGATGCAAAGAGATATGCCAGCCAATGTGATTGATGTCGAAGAATGGGGAAACCTACTCCCATCGATGAAATTCCTTTGCAACCTCAAGTGAATTTTGAGCCATTTGACAAGTGGGGCATGGATTTCATTGGGCCCATTGATCCACCATCAGGATATAAAAAGTACATAATTGTGTGCATTGATTACTTGACAAAGTGGGTTGAAACCAAGGTTGTCAAGGTAGCCACAAAAGAGAAAGTGGTTGAGTTCTTGAAGGAGTGTATTTTACAAGTTTGGGTACCCTAGAGAGCTAGTCACTGATCAGGGCACTCAATTCACCTCACACCTGATTGAGAATCTATTGAGCCATCAAAACATCCGGCATAAGAAGTGAACTCCGTACCACACTCAAGCCAATGGACAAGTGGAGGTTACCAACAAATAATTGGAAATTATTCTCACAAAGGTGGTGAGTAGTAGCAGGAAATATTGGGTTGACTGACTAGTGGAGGCCACTTGGGCCTATAATACAACTTGGAAGACAACCACTGGCTTCATCCCTTATTATATGGTCTATGGGAAGAAGGCTCTACTCTCCATTGAGTTTGAGTACAACACTTTGAGAATGGAAACACGGTTGGATTTGGATGTTACAAGGGCACAACAAGAGAGGATGTTCTAGCTCAATGAGTTAGATGAATTTAGGATGCAGGCCCTCCTCTACACAGAGCTGGCTCAAGGACAAAGAAAGGTTTGGCATGAAAAAAATATCAAAGACAAAATTTTTCAAGAGGGCAATTTAGCTCTATTTTATGACTCCAGTGGCAAGGATTTCAAAGGCAAATTGATGACTAGATGGTTGGGCCCATATGTGATAGAAAAGTGCGATGAAAATGGGGTTGTTCAGATAAGAACCATTGATGAAGAAGGTATCCCCTTGCTTATCAATGGCACAGATTGAAAGCCTACAAAAATACCTCTATCAAAGGAAGAGTTTGTCAGTAGTATCAATAAGCAATAATGGTGATTGGAGGTGTCTCGGCTTCCACCTCACCGAATTCTTGAAGACTGTTTTATTTTTGAAAAAATGAAAAAACAATAAGAGACTTAGGTGAAAACCTCCATAAGGCGCCCAAGGTAGACAAACAGGTTGAAAACCTCCTTTGAGGCGACGTGTGTATCTTTCAATATATATGTATATATATATAATATATATATATATATATATATATATATTATATATATATTTTAATATATATATATATATTATATATATATTAAAGAAGAAAAAAACACAAAATTGCTATGGAAGGGACCTCAAACCTGCCCACTAATAAAATTCTATGATTTTTGCAGGTTTTCAAGGCAATAAAGGACACCAAGTTCATAGGGAAGAAAGCCAAGAAACACCCCATTCTTCTTTCATTCATTTCATATAAATCATGCCCACCATGCATCCAACATCCATTCTCATCTCCAACCATCAAAAAACCAATTTGCAGACAATTTTCTGACTTCTCCAGGATTTCCTGTGGTTACTACGGGATGTTCTGTAACACTATGGAATGAAATACCAGTTGAGAAATAATGATGCAGGCCTATTTTTGGTTGAAAGAGGAGGCCATTTACCTCACCACATCTCACCCAATACCAATTCATGACCATGCCACCTTTTGTGTCCATCAAGGAATCCACTCACTCAGAGAGAAAGAAAAGAGGAAAAAAAACAACGAAAACAAAGAAAAGTGCAAAGGCCATACCATCAGTGGCCTACCTCACCTACCACTCCATATTCCCCATTTCCACCCCTTCCACTCCTACTTCAATACCTATTCCTCCTAAAAAAATAAAAATAAAAATAAATTGAGAAAGAGGCAGCTACAGGGTTTCCAGTAGTGCTACAGGAAACCCTGTAATAGCTTGTATTATCACAACAGTAGTCTCAATGCTCCTCCTTCAGCATCCATGTAGAGAAAGAGTACTAGCACCCATGTAGGCACTATGGCACCTATCCAGAGCTAAGCAGCAGTAGAAGAGGCCATCACCTGCACATCACAACAAAGAAGACAAACATATCAGCTGGGTGAAATCAACAAAACAAGAGCAAAGGAGAACATGTACCTGAACAAGAATAAGCGCAATAGAGGCACCCTCTAGCATGCATCAACCAATCGAAGGAAGCCACAAGTATGGCACCTCATCACTCACTTTCCTAAGTACGAATAGATAAAGTGTAAGAATATGAAAAGCTGGTTTTATAAGCTAAAGGTGGCCAATTAACTTGGACACCCTCAGCCCGAAAACAAAAAGTGAAGTTCTAGTCAGCATGCCACATGGCAAGGTCATCTCAAAGCAAATAAGTTGAAAAGGTGGTCAAGTTAAGTTGTACAAGAGTGGGTGATGATTACGAGAAAGGGTTGCATGATAAATAATGGTGGGCCAACGATCCAAAAGAATAAATCATGTAACCTGCCAACCAGCGCACCGCTCCAATGAATCGACCATAAATAGAAAAATCCCTAACTATCATTCACACATCGTTCATTTTGATATTTAGAGAACTGGGTCTAACTGGAAGAGCCATCGAAGAAGAAAGCTAGTCTCAGCCATCCTATAGTGAACACCTATAGGAAATGCAAAAGAACTACAAGAAATAGTGGAAATTGTAAAAAAAACTCTGTAAGAGGGTGCCTGGGGCCAAGCTATTTAGGAATTCTCCTAAACTAGGGAATTATAGTGAATGGTAGGTGGCCCATATCATCTGTGTTTTGAATTGATATCTAGAAAAAGAAATGGGAAAGAAATTTTCATTTTTTTCCCTAGTAATTACAGTGTGCATAGGGATAGACATAATTGTGTGGATAAATTGTGTAGGGATAAAGGAAGAATTGTAGTCATCACCCTCCTAAACTCTAAACACTCATTCACCTTGGAAATATCTAAATCTAAAGCAACCAAACTACCTATTTTCATCTTGGCATAGAGGAGAGAATGACAGGAGGTTTCAACATAAGGGAGCCCATAAGGACATCTAGAATATATCTCCATCCCCCTGGGGTAGAGATATTTAGAATGCATCAATGGTTAGGATTCTTCGATCTGCTTAGAGGATATGATGTTGATGTAGCTTGGGAATTTTCCATATCACTCACACCTCAGGCTAGAGTCAGTGCCACTTTTGTGGTGAGAGGGTTGTCAGTAACAAATACCCCTGAAAGCATTAACATAATCACCAACTTCCTCTAGGTTTATAATGGAGAAAGGAGGATAAATCTAGCAACACTTATGCCAAGAATAATTTTTTCTTGAGAGATGAGGAGCCAATTGAGGACAAAAATGGGATTATAAGGAAGAGCCTTCCCTATCCTTGGGATGAAGTAAGCTATCACATTCTCAAGTATATTTCTTGTGAGGGAAGGCTCAGTATAGTCTATGGTGTTACCAGTTTAGACTCCTCCATGAGCTAAGATTTGGAGAAGAGTTACCCCTTAACAGAAGACTCAGTGTGCCTTTCTTCTTGTTGCAATCAATAATAGACATGAGCATAAATGTACAGGAAGGATGGTACATCATGGACTAATCAAGATCATACTAGAAGATGCCCTAAGCCAATTAAGAGTCCTTATTCTATGGTCCACATTTAGGGACATGGACAGGGAGGTTGTAATTGAAGCAATTGAGTGTGAAGAAGAAGAACCTGAGGAGGAAGAAGAAGAACTTGAAGAAGAAGAAGAGGAACCTAAAGAAGAAGAAGAGGAACTTGAAGAATAAGAGGAAGAACCAGAGGAAGAAGAGGAGACAGAGACCAATAAAATAGAGGGAGAAAAGAACAATGGGGAAGAATCATAAAAGGATGAGGCAAACTGTTAGGCCCCTATAATACTAGTGATTCCCCCATTAATATTGTCATTGTATCCCTTATTGTTATTATTGTGCCCATATTGCCCCCATATTGTTATTAGTATGCCCCATAGAAACCCACTATTGTTATTTTTGTGCCCTTATGTTATTACTATTATGTCAGCTTGATTACATTGTGACCCCTTAGACTCCTATATATATAAGGGAGGTTTAGTCATTTGTATCATCCAAGAATTGTTCATTTGTGTAATGTAAAGGAGGATTCCCCCTTGAAGAGGCTGAATTATAAGGCGTTCATCTATCTTTCCTATCTTTTTGTGAGCTAGTTTCCTATCATTTGGTATCAAAGCTTTGGATTCTACTCGCTGCTCCAAACAAGTCATTGTGGAATTTTCGCGATAACTTATTTCTGAAACATTTCAATCTAAAAAAACCCATTTGGGCCGAAATCGTTCTGAACTTGGGGTTTGAATTTCAGGGCTTGTATTGCTATATTCGCAAAGATATGATATGAGGAAGTTAGCGTATTTGTAGACTCTCGAATTACATTCCAAACAGGTGACCTGGTGAAAATTGTCATAACTTTTGTTTTGAGAATCAGATTGAAATTTCATAAGAAGTTTCAGAAAGAGGATACCTTGTAGTTTATGTGCATCTATTTCAGGTACTAAGCTGGAAACAGTGACATGTGGCACATTGTATAAGTTCGCTCTACTGAATTATTCTATAATCAGGTCACCGTGGCAGATTTGGCATAACTCTTCCTTGGAGAATCCAATCTTGATCAGAATTGCGGGGTTAGAAAGAGGAATCAAAGGGCTATTGCAAGACAATATTTCAGATATTCGAGATCCACAGTTACAGAGATACAATAGATTCAATATCGAGCTCTAAAGTGAAAAAAAGGTGTGTAGTTTTTTTTAAATTTTGCATAAGATTCATTTGAAAAATTAGTTTGAAGGAATTCAAAGGGAATAATGAAGAAGTATTAGCATTAATTAATGCCTCGAAGAAAGAAAATGGAAACATCTAGTAAGCAACCTGAAAGCTCTAGCATGACTCGTGAAGAAGAGGAAGAAATGCAACGTGATATATCAAAATTACAAGACCAAGTACAACAAATTTCACTCTCACTAAAGG
>APFE030923211.1:0-19427 GCA_000404065.3 Pinus taeda | reverse complement strand
TCAGCAAGCTGGAGCGTTTGAAAGGTTGAAAACCTGGTGGGCTTGCTGCCGGTGCCAACATGATCTTCGTTACAGAGGTGCACGTACTGGCTGACTTTGACAGATCAGATTCCCCTCGCTTTTAACCAAAGATGGCATGAATATAAAGCAGATCTTATATGCAGTTCCATGCCCTCTACACTAAATTTCAGTTTATTTTAACCCAGACATTTCGACTTGACCCTTCCAGCATGCTTAACGAATTGCTCACTGAAGACACAATTTCAAAATATGATCGCAATTTCAAATTATTTTAATTCATTTATCACTCTAATTTGCCCTAATTTCTACGATCAAATGACAGTAACTGCATCTAAATGTCTTGAAACAGATGCAACGTATCTTGCCCTAACTCGATTTGGCAAGGGAAGGCTAAATTAGGATTTATGTGTTGACCTTGATTTCGACCTGAGATAGTATCCATGAATGAACATTTCCCGGCATTAATTGAAGAGATTCATTATACTAATTTCCTCGATTGGCAGCAGCCCAATTAAGCAATGCAACGATTATTTATAAGCAGCATAACAATTGGCGTGATATAAGTAAAGCCAGGCCATTCGAAATTTGGTTACGAAATTTATTCTGCCGTGACTGTTTAGCGTATACATAAGCCATTAGAGATGAGGAAAACCTGAGTGATATATTCTTTGCCGGAGACAGTATGGAGCAAATCAGAGTCGAGCAGCTCCAGCTGCTGAAGAGTATTGACAAGTTCCACGATATTTCTCTCCGACAATCTCACGCTGGACTTTGCTTCCTGTGCTGCCTGAAATTGCCTCTGCAATTCCGCAAGTTCTGAATCCATCCTCGCAGACGAGATCTGCAAGGCTCTCTGTTTAATCTGCTACTCTTTTCCTTGTCAATTCCTACAATTTTTGATATGGTTGAATGAGCTCCCGAAATTCAATCGGACTCCAAGCCACTGCTGCCCGTTTTTGAATTGTAAGTGTGTGATATCGTATAATAAAATAAAACGATAATTACGAAAACCATTCAGATACAGATTTTGGGCGGTTTCACAATTGCTTTACGGCCAACATATGTTTGGCTTGAATGGTTTAGTGTTTTGAGCTTCACGTAGGTGGTTTTTGGTCAATTTTTTCTTTGGCGAGTTACCTGTGTTGTATTTTACTCATGTTTATGTTTTTATCCGGTAGGCATTTTATCTCAGTTAGGGATGTAAGAAAAGAAAGTGTTTAAAAAATTTTGGATAGAAGATATATATTATTTATATATGAATTTAGCACTTTGAAAAAATTTTAGGACGCTTGCATTGTGTAGTGGTTATCCATTAAATTTGCGATTTCAATAAATTTTTGCCGGATTTTAAAGAAATTAGACCAGAAAAGCTTTCAAAAAGTTGCACTAAAGACAGCTTGGTCAAGAAGTGTGTGCATATCATGTTTCTATGGTGGAGCAACAATTGACTATCAAATTTCAATGGAAAACACATATCTTGTGCTCAAGTATATCCAATAATAATCACACCTATTTAGAATTGTAAGTTTTTTATGTGAAAACCTTTTGGACAATTGAATGTAGTCAACAAATCATGTTTTCAAGGTGGAACAACATTCAACCACCAAATTTTAGTGGAAAGCATATCAAAAAACACACCATAAAATAATGTGTTATAGATAAAGTCATTGTAATCATCTCTTGAGGATGGAGATCTGCTCCATAGGCATGCTTCATGGGAATTTGTTGCAAGAGAGGTCTTGAATTGTGCTTCATACCTTTTAAAGATTATCTTGGGTCACTATAAGAGCCCTAATTAGGAATGCTCCCCTACACTCATACACAATCCCAAAAAGGGAGTTCCTTTTTAAGACGTTGTGGTGCTCGTAGGAAGACCATGGTAGGAATTCGAGGTTAGGGCAAAAGCTTTCGAAGCATTAACCCCCTTCATTCTCATCTACATGCCTATAATCCTAACCTTTTGAGAAAGGAGCTTGTTATTCTTGGGAAAGGATGTTGATGAAAGTGTAGAAGAGAACAAATGATATCATAGTCATATTGCACTATTGTTAACCATTACAATGCTAAAGAGATAAGCTCAAACCTTGTTCTTTACAAATATTATTATTTTTTGTATTGTTTGGTATGGATATGTTCTCTTCTCCTTCAAAAATGTCTTAATGTGGCATATGCTTTCAATCTTAATTCTCGTGGTGTTATTGGGGATAGTTATGATAGCTAAGAAGAGGATGATATTCATAGTGACCCAGTATTTGAAGATGATGAAGATTTGGAGGGGGGTGAAAGAAATGAAGGTGGAAATTGTTGTGAAGACACAACCAAACCTAAGTCAACTCCCTTATGGAGGTACATGAGAAAACATGAGGGGTGTGAGGAGTTGGAACCATAAATTGTATGCACAAAAAAATTGTCACAAGGGAAAACCATGCAGTAATTTGTATTCTTGCATGAAAAAAACATATTTTTGGGATAGTGTCATGTAACAAGGCCATTGATAGTGGAATCAAAGTTTCCCCCCTAATATCAAATGAAGATAGAGTATAATACATTGGAGGGAGTGACATAAAGAAAGTGCAATGGGAAATAAAAGTTTCAATTAATGCCACATCAAAAATGTTTGGTCATTCAAACTTTGCCACATCTATTTCCTTTTATGCTAGCAGCACGAGGAGTCTCATACAAGGGATGAAAGTGGAAGTAGAACAATAAAATATCTCCTTGGTGGTGGTGATAGGAATGAGGTGGATGCAAGAGTGATAGGGTTTATTTATGCATGTGGAATACCATCCAATGTTCTTTGACCCCCTATAAACAATCGAGGCCACCATAATGTCCCTAGAGGCTATGAGAGCCCCATATATGAGAAGGTTTTGGCACAATTCCAAAGCCCGCAACGCTCTCACACAATTCAAAGATGAATGGTTAGAAAATGGGATTTGACTATATTTGATAATTGGATAAATGTTAACAACTAACATTTGATCAATGTTCTTGGTTCATCAATTGGTCATGCAGTTTTCCTTAAAATCCATGGTGCCTCATCATTTATTGCATCTTCTTAAAACATTACAGAGCTCCTACTAAAAAAAATTAATCAGATTGGTCATCCAATGTGAATTGAGTGATGCAATTAATTCAACTATTTCCAAGGGAGAAAGAAAAATCATTAAGCATGATCTATTTGTTTGGTTCATACATTGAATACTTTGATTCCTGATATTGGCAAAGCATAGAGAGTGTGACTATATCAATGCATTGAACAAGAAAGGGAAATCTATCATAGGGCATATTATTGTCCACTACATTTACTAAGTTCACTCTAACTTGCAAACACTTAAGCTCACAATAACTAGATTTAGTAGCTATTGCCTCAACTTTAGGCACCTATTGAAGGTAACGCAAACATCGACTAATATGGTGGTGAGTGATTTATGGGAAAGTCAAGGATACATGATGTTTATGCATTGCAAGGTACCATTGTTGATCCTCATTTTTGTACAAAGGTTTAAGTATGTGTTATAGCTCACCAAGCCAATTTATAACATTATTAGATTTGAAAGTTTGAATCAATCAATCATCGGGAGGTGTATGAACAAATGGACATCATGTTAGACCAAACTAGGGACGTTATTAAATCTAGAGTTGTGAACTTGTATGGCAAGAATTGAATAGGCATAGCAAAAATATTGTTTTGCATCATGGTTGATGAATCAACACATGGTGGTGAGGTGGGACACCATGTTAGGGCAAATTGAGGACATTGTCAAGCCCATAGATGTGAACGTATATGAATAGGCTTGTATAAAGGTGGAAATTTAGTGATTAGAGCTAAACATTCTACTCCATGCCTTGGCATGTGTCCTCACACCAAAAAAATATTCTACATCATGGTGGAAGTAGTAATGCCTAGCGGTAAGGTCAAAAGAAAACTGCACATGGATCCATATGTTCAAAGTGGTTAAATGCAAAATTGGATAAGATTGTCCATAACAAGGATGGGTGTGATGTCATACAGTAACAATTGAGCACATGCATTAGTGCCCATGTAACAACCCTCGTTAAAAATCCATGTAAAAATATATAAGACCACAGTCATGGGACACATATTCCAAGCTAAATGGTGGGAAAAAAACATCCTACTGGGGTGTCACTTCAGTTTATTATGGCTAAGGACATTGACAAAGACAACGGAAATGGCTTTGGAAAGGCATGAGGCATTTTTTGGCAAATTTATTTATGAAAATAATGGAAATTAGGAGAAAAGGAAGGTGAAAGGTCACAGGTTGCATGTGAGGAGGAAAATGAAGAAAATAGAGGCCTCATTGATAAAAAGGATTTCGAGGATCAGTAGGAAGGCTTGGTCAGTGTAGCTTTTGTCAGTCCAGTTTTGGATCTCTCATTATATTTTCTCTCTCTCATACTCTTGGACACTTAGAGTTTCTTGGAGCACTCTTGGAGAGTGTGGCAAACTTTGATGCTTGGAGCAAGAAGGCCAGTAGCTACAGCGGGTTGCTTGCAGGTACCGAGTTGCATGTATGTCTTCCTCACTAGTTTTGGCATGCATGGCATATGCATGTCGTTTATTGGTCTGTAACACCCTCATCCACATCTACCCAAGCAACTGCGCAGTCGGGGTAAACATGCAACGAGAGGCCATTATGATATGATTCAACCTCCTAAGTCACATTAAGGAAGTGGAACTAATGGAAACACACCATACAAACATTAATCATCAGCTAAAGGACCCTCAGGAACTAATCTAATACTTTAGACAGCTTGCCTTGGGGTCCCACTGAGCTTTTGGACAATTTAAGGCTTAGTCACTCCCATGCTATTGAGAAGGATGTATCAAAACCACCACTCATTCAATCGTGGTGACTGTATTTTAGTTATAATATCAAATGACAGGATAAATACAAATTGATTAGAGGAGAATTAGAAACTGTATATAAACATTCCTGGAATCAAGGGTCAGCTAATCTCAAGCCTTAGATGTAGGCAAAATATCCTCAACCATATCCTTAACACCCCCCCACAAGCCCAACATCGAATTGGATTGAACATGAAGCTTGGTCCGAAAAACTCAAAAAAGGGTCGAGGAAGACTTTTGGTGAAGATGTCAGCAACTTGTAGATGACATGGCACATATTGCGTGTGAAGTTTGCCAGCGACAACAAGTTCACGAAGAAAATGATAGTCTAATTCAACATGCTTGGCTCGCTTGTGAGAAACCAGATTGGAGCTCAAAAAAATTGCACTTTTGTTGTCATATAAGAGAAGAGGCTTATGGGGAATGGGAACCTGGAGGTAACGAAGGAGATGTGTAAGCCAAAGAAGTTGAACAGTAATGTTTGCAAGACCGCGATACTTAGATTCACAACTGGAACAAGAGACAGTAGGTTGCTTTTTGGCACTCCAAGAGACCAAATTGTCACCAAGATAAATAGAGTAACCAGAAGTGGAGCGACGAGTGTCTGGACAACCGGCCCAATCAGCATCAGAGTAAGCAACCAGAGCATCAGGAGTAGCAGAGGGGCGAAAGGAAAGACTAAAATGGAGGGTGCCCTTGACATAGCAAAGAATACGCTTAATAGCAATAAAATGATCCTCAGTTAGAGCATGCAGAAATTGGCTAACAAAGTTGACAACATGAGCAATGTCTGGGCGTGTGATGGTCAAGTATTGAAGTGCACCAACAAGAGACAAGTAGAGAGTAGGATCTGAAAACAAAGGGCCATCAGCAGACAAGTGTTGAGAGACAATCATGGGAGTATGAACAGGTTTGTTGTCAAGTAACTGAGTGCGAGTAAGAATATCTCGTGCATATTTCAGTTGATTGAGAAAAAGACCATCTGCAATTGGCGATGCTTCAAGACCAAGAAAGTAGCTGAGAGAGCCCAAATCTTTAGTGGCAAACTCAGAATTGAGTTTAATAGTAAAGCTATCAAGAAGAGATGAGTTGTTGCCAGTAACAATAATATCATCAACATAGAGAAGCAAATAGATAACATCAGAGTTCTTATGAAAGACAAATAGATAAGTTTCAGCGTGGCTGCAAGAGAAACCAAGTCAAAGGAGAAAAGAGATGAAGCGCTGGAACCAGGCACGAGGAGCTTGCTTAAGACCATAGAGAGCTTTCTTTAACATGCATACATGATTAGGGAAGCGAGGATCAATGTACCGAGGCAGCTGTTCCATATAAACATGTTCAATGAGAATACCGTTGAGGAATGCATTCTTGACATCAAGTTGACGAAGAGGCCATTTGTTAGTAACAGCAAGAGAAAGAACAACATGGACAGTAGTGGCCTTGATAACAGGATTGAAGTTGTCGGTGTAATCAACACCGGGAACCTGGGTATATCCTTTGGCAACAAGTCGAGCTTTGAATCACTCAACAGATCCATCAGGAAGATATTTGGTCCGAAACACCCATTTTGAGCCCACAATGTTGGAGTTTGCTGGCCGAGGAACCAAAATCCAGGTGTGATTGTTTTGTAGGGCTTGAACTTCTTCAACCATGGCGGCAAGCCAGGTAGGATTCTTAGCAGCCGATTTGAATCCTTTAGGCTCAGTGGATACAAGAAGAGCAAAAAGAAACCCAAAGGATCCCAAGACACCAAGATTCGTTGGATGGTGGGTCTTGAAAATACCAGCTTTAGCTTGCGTGACCATAAGGTGAGAGCTGAGCGAAATTGCAGGAGAACGAACAGGAGGAGAGGTCTGTGCCTCAATGAGAGGTGAGCTCGGAGGCAATGACGAGGGACCTGCAAAAGAATTAGTAGCCTGCAAGGACTCATCCACTAGATCAGTACAAATAGCACATGGATCAGATTGAATAATATGTGGAGAAGATGGTGCAGGGGACAGGGAAGGAGGGTCAGTATGTAGCGGACCAGGTTCCAGAAAATTGGAAAAGGTTAGAGAAGAAAGGGGCTAAGCCTGAGAGGAGTCGAGAAAATGGAAATGGTTTTCATCAAACTGAGCATGTCGTGTGATGTAGAGGCGAGAGGTGATGGGTTCAAGCAACAAAACCCTTTATAAGAGGGACTGTAACCCAAAAAATGCAGGGTATACTGCGTGGAGAAAGTTTGTTAGGCATATAATCACGCAAACAAGGATAAACACGACAACCAAAGGGATGAAAATTTTCATAATTTGGAGAAGAATCATACAAAATCTCAAAAGGGGACTTACCTCCAAGAAGTGGTATGGGCAAACGATTGATGATGTAAGCTGCAGTGCTGAAAGCGTCAACCCAAAACGAGGAGGAAGGTGAGAATGAAAAAGAAGAGCAAGGCCAGTTTTAGTCACATGACGGTGTTTGCATTCAGCACGGTCATTCTGGGCAGGTGTATGGGGGTAGGAAAGCTGATGGTGAATGTTGGAAGTACGAAGATGAGCCTGAAAGCAAGTGCTAGTGAATTCACCTCCACCATCACTTTGAAAAATCTTTATACAAGCAAAATATTGATTTTCCACAAATTTTTGAAAATTAGTGAAAACACCATAAAAATCATATTTGAATTTTAAAGGATAAAGCCAAGTGAATCGTGAGTAATCATCAATGAAGATAACATAGTAGGTAAATCCCGAATTTGATTTGACTAGGGAAGGACCCCATAGATCGAAATGAATAAGATCTAATACATGTGATGATCTACGTTCATTCTGCGAATAGGGTAAACGATGATTTTTCGCAAGTTGACATGTACTACATAGTGCAGGAGAGGGCAATAAAGATGTAAGATAAAGATGTCTTGTTTTATTTAAATAAGAAATAAGAGAGTGATTTACATGTCCAAGGTGAGCATGCCATAAATCATAGGAAGCATGTAAATTCTTATTTTTAAGGACAGAAATCAGACGGAGTTGGCACGCTTCAGCATGTATAAGCCACCATCACGCTTACCAGTTGCCACCACCCTTCCCGTTTGATGGTTTTGAATAGAGAAAAGGTTATTAGTAAATGCAATGGATAAAGGAAAATAAGACGTTAATTTACTAATTGAAAGGAGATTTTTGGTGAGATGGGGAACAACTAAAACATCCAATAAATGAACATTTGGGGTAGGAGAGACTGTACCGATATGAGTAATGGGTAAAGAGGCACCATTGGCCACAATTACAGAATCCTTACCAATGTATTGAGTTGGCTAATCCAAAATAGATGGTTCTGTAGACATGTGGGTTGAAGCTCCAGTGTCCAAGAACCAATCAGGGCCTGCTGATTCGTTGAGAGAACAAGAGCTTACAAAAGCTTCGGAAAGATGGGCGCTATTCTCAGTTCGGGCATACCTCTGGTTGCACCGATCGACATAGTGACCATCTAGACGGCATATCTAGCAGCGAGGAGGACGACGACCTGAACCAGAGAAGAGGCGGCCACGAGTTGCAGAGTAGGTGTGGCCATGGCCAGTGTGACGACCCTCAGAGTTACGGCCACAAGTTGCAAAGAATCAGCCAAAACCTTGGTTTACGACAACGAAGGCTGCAGCGGGAGGGGTTGTGGGTTCAAGAGATTTCTGAAAGAGTTCAAAACTCTCAGCCTTGGAAACCAGATCGACAAAGCAAGGAAGAGGGGTGAGCGCCATCTGTGCAGTGGAGAAACTCGAGAAATCGGTGCCAAGACCACAGAGAAACTAGTGGATTTTGTCGGTGTCATCCACAGGCTGACCAATCGCATGAAGTGGTCACAGAGAGCCTTGAAAGAGAAGGCATATTCAGCAATAGGTCCGGTACCACGTTTCATCAATTGAAGTTCATCTTTGAGATGAATTTCTCGAGCCTTCGATCGGTGATTGAAGGTATTCTCCAAGGTAAGCCAGATCTTTCGTTCTGTGGTGAGCCCAACAACCTCTGCCATGGCTTCTTCAATGAGAGAGGAACGAAGGAGGCAGAGGATTTTCTGATTAGCAACTTTCCACACAAAGTGTTTGTCACTAGGTGTCTGAGGAGTGGCAGAATCAAATTGAGGGGGAGGAATGATGGTGTCGTCGACATGACCAAGCAGATTTTGACTCTCAAGAAGGGGAAGCAAATGACTCTTCCATAGGAGATAGTTGGTGGAGGAAAGCTTGATTGTGATCATGTGGATTAAGGTATTGAAAGGAAGAAGATTGGAGGAGGGTTTGGTAGCCATGGGTGTCTCACAAGATCGAGAATTGGAGGAGGTTTCGGTGGCCATGAGTGTCTCACAGGATCGAGGAGAGGATGTTTAATCCGATGGAATAGTTCCAATTGCAGGTGTCATTCTTAACACAATGCGTGCTCTGTTCTACTCAATTCAAACCAATTCTTGCCTCTCGTCGTGGACGGAACCAACCATAAGCTCAGCCTCGGATACCCATGCCCGTTGCTGTGCTTCAATTCAATGCTCTGATACCATGAGAAGGATGTATCAAAACCACCGTGCATTCAATCGTGATGACTGTATTTTATTTATAATATCAAATGACAAGATAATTACAAATCAATTAGAGGATAATTAAAAACTATATATAAACATTCCTGGAATCAAGGGTTAGCTAATCTCAAGCCTTAGATGTAGGCAAAATATCCTCAATCGTATCCTTAACAGCTATAGGCATGAGTGTGACCAGCAACCCAAAGTCGCTCTCACAGACTTGTCTGCCAGTGACCAGAGACCAAAATTGTCAGTGTTATGCCAATGACTCCGGGATTTAAGCCACTTTTTCAGGCCTAGAGCCTAGGTCACTGCCCATAATTGAACCATATCTTCAAATCAATAAAATAACATGGAGATGACAGTACTAAAGCAAATACTTGTTCGAGACCTTGACTGGACCCCTACTAGCCATGACAGGCATTTCGTCAAACATATTGCAAATGTGTAATCTACATGTGTAACTAATAGTTATGAGCATAGGGGTCTCATACTTAGTGGAGAATCGCTAAGAACCATTGATGCCTCAACACATCAACTATCATTCCATCCATTAGGTCATAGATACATTGATCATTCAATTACAAGCAAAAAACATGAGGAAAGCCATACATGGTTGTTGTCATAAAACACATACATAACCAGCATAATAGGGACATAAATACTCATGAAATTACAGCCATATAGACCACATACCATCCATCAAAATTCTCATCAAGGCAATGGCTTGGCCGAATCTTCCAACAAGAGCCTGATGAATATCATCAAGAAAGTGCTGGAAGAAAACAAGAAGAACTGGCACAAAAAGCTTATTAATGCCCTTTGGGCAGATAGACTGTCAACCAAGAGATCCATTGGGATGAGCCCTTATGAGCTAGTATATGGTATGGAGGCTAGATTTCCATCTTCTTTGGGCATTCCTGTTATTAAGCTACTACAGGAAATTCGAGCTGAACCAAATAATATTCAACGAAGAATTAATCAGACCATTCATCTTCAGCAAACCAGAGAGCAAGTTTACAACAGAGCTCAGATCTTGCAAGACAAGCTAAAGAAAATATATGACAAGAGGACTAAGGCTGAGGATTTCTGTGTTGGCAACAAAGTTCTAAGGTGGGACTCACGAAGACAAGACAAGGGAAAACATGCAAAATTCAATTTTCTATGGAAAGGCCCATTTGTTATCAGCGTTGTGCAGGGTAATAACATGTATTTTCTCAAATCTATAGATGAAAACACAGTGGAAGACGGCCCTGTTAATGGCCGAATGTTGAAACATTATCGAGATCCCTTTTAAGGGATACAATGCCCCTGTGTATATATTTGTATATTAGTATTTGTATATATGTCAGCGCTTTTATTTTTTTTTGTATAAGCAATCCGATTGCTTGGAACCAAGCAGTGAAGTTATGGAGACAGAGCAAGGTAGTCCTCTATTTTTAACGATCAGTCACAGCACCATTCTCAGAAGAGCAACAACAAAGTTATGGAGACAGTCCAATCCAAGTCATCCATTTTAAACGCTCTGTCCATAGCATTAACTTCAGGAGAACAACACAGCAAGCTTGTAAAGGCAGAACCCATGCAAGTCGTCCATTTTTAAGCTTTGTCTTAGCATTATTTTCAGGAAAAGAACGCAACACAGTTTTGTGAGAAGGAACCAAAGGAATGCAACATTCAGTTCTCTGTTCTTTGAATAAATTTCAAAGAAGAATGCCCCATTTCTATCCCTGTTTTCAATCGGATTCCAAAAGAAGTGCGCAGGCAGTTTTGGACATGCGCAAAACACTCAGAAGACAGCAAGAGCAGCGTTGTCATATCACAGTGATTCAGTTAAAAAGACGTTGTTTACAGCTTACAATTTTTCGGTCAATAGTATCAAAAGAAAGGAGTATTTTCAGTTTTTACATCATCAACTTTTTCAAGACAGAATAGGGGAAATACTCCAGTTTTGTTCCATGTTTTGAATCTATTTCAAAGGTTGTGCTCAGGCAGAGGTGCATGTAGTAATAAGCACGCAGAAGAAAGCAGGCAGTGCTATATATTCACAACAATTCAGTTCATGAGAGTGTTGTGTGCAGGCCTCAAGATTTCAGTCATTTAGTAGCCAACAGAGAAGTGTTTCAGTCTACAGCAACAATAGAAGATCAAGGCAGTCTGACCTGCTGTTCTTGGCTTTTCACAAGGAAAATCCATCCCCAAGTGGAGCCACCGTTAGCCTCCTATTGCAATAGGTGTTCATATTTCATGATTGACTGTTTACATGCCAAATATGTCATCTTTTTATTGCTGCAAAGGTTCCATATTTCCACAGAGTTTCCATTTTGATGAGTTATTCCAATTTTGAAGAGTTGTTCAGTTAAGGGAAGGCCAAACAGTTTAATCTTGGCTTCCCTAGGTTTCAGTTACTTGTTTTAGAATATAGAGATGAATATCTGTCCAAACTATTTAATCTTGGCAGATTTGTAAATAGGTAGAGAAACAAGGGGGCTCATCAGCTTAATCTGAGCCCCGGAAGAGATAAGGATCGATTTAGCTAGGAGGATGGCTGAAAGAAAAGTTGGAAAGTTGGGTTTGCTAGTTCAAGTGCACCCAAACCAAAAAGAAGACAAAATGCTAAGTAAGTAGGCCGGGTAGGTAGTTTTGTGGTGGCTGAATGATCATTTGTAATCCATTTTATATTTTCAAGTGTCAAATCTATCCAGATCACAAGTATGAGGTAGTTTTTCATTCGGAGCAGCTCAAGCGAAGCATGTCTAACTTCCCCTTCTTCCTCTTCCCCAAATCATTCACTAACTTTCCCTAAAGAGGTCAATATCTGCTTGATATCTCTTAAATTCCTCATTTTTCATATCAATTGCCTAAATAAAGGTCTACTTTGCTTAGGAGTACTCTTATTTCTTCTATGAGTCATTTTTCCCTTTAAAAGCCTAAGATCTCTCAACTTAGCGCTTTCTTGTCATTGTCATATTAAATTGTAACTCTACTATGTAAAATCCCTATCTATTTTCCCTTCCCCTTACTAAAATATGTTAAATAGCTCCCTTATGTACATATCCCCTCCCTTTGGTTGAAAAATAACCATAAATATCCCTTGGAAATTACTAAGTTTGCCTACATCTTGCCTCTCTAAACATCTTCCAATGCATTAGGACTCACTCCTATGCATAAAATCCCTCTTTTAGGCCTTGATTCCACCTTTCTAAGGCATAAAAGCCCCTTATAATGCTTTCAGACTCCTTCCGAGCATTAAAAAACCCTCCTCTCTATACTTCAGACCTCTTTCGAAGCCTCAAGAATCCCTTCCGAAGCGTGAAAACATGCCTCCGATCTTCAAAATGCCCCTTCCGATGCATTACAGGCCTTCTTTTTTGTTATCGGAACCCTCCAATACACATAAGTCTTCCCCCGATCGCTTAAACCTTCCCTTGGTTACATTGGCCTTTTACATTTTGCATGCCTCCGATGTATATGCCCTGATGTGATTTCGGCGATCAGTGTTTCGCTGTATATATGTATGCACATAATTCAAAGGCCCTGCCTATAGCGATATCGGCGATCGCCCATCGCAAGTTTTATATATATACAACACTCCCCGCCTCCATGACCCCTGATGAGCGATATTGCGATGCATTCTTAGCCGTTGGATCGGCCCGCACCGGATCCAACGACCCAGATCTAATTTGAGCTGCACTATTCCTCCCGCCTGCATTTTCATTGTTTTTCCATATAAAGTGATGTTTTTTGCTTTGTATAAAGAAAAGGGGTTGTTTCACATGTATTGGTTTGACGCATGTGCACGCCCTTAGCAAAGGGAAGCGGATCATTTCTTGGCCCATGTTTCATCGCTCCACGCCTCGAAATAGTTCCAAAATGCATGATTTGGCCTCGGCGTGCCTCCAGAATCCACTCTTCTGCCAGTTTGTAATTGTTTATCATTTTTGAAGCCATTTTCAATCGGCCAAGCGCCGATAGCATTCCAAAGGCAGCAGATAGCCCGACAGCGTGTCTTTCGGCCAAGCAGTAGCAGAAAAGGGGCGATCTTGACAGATTAAAGTGTATCAGCACTGAAAAAGGTCCCGATTCAATAACAAAGGGTATCAATGAAGCGACAGAGAGTATCAGTTGAAAGTATCAATGGAAATCTTTATTTCCAACGCAGATGAATAATAAAGGCCCCCAACAAAGTCAAAGGAGCAGTTCTGAGCCATTAAGGCTCACAAAATCATTGTTAAATGCGTTAAAACCACCTAAAGGCAGCAGAATTGCTTGAGAGGTGCAGATAAGAGAATTTAAGGCCCAGTTATTGTAGAAACAGTGTATAAAGACACATGAGAGCAGCACTGCAAGTTCCCAAGGCGCAATTATGGACAAATGCCAGCGCAGAGCTCTAAAGGACCCATATGAGCCATGTTTTGATACTGCTGCCCCAGCGCAACAATTAGATAGATATTTATAGCATTTATTTCAAGCAGATATTAGATTAAACAATTGATTTCCCTCAGATCTGTTTAAAGATCTGTTTTGTAGATATATTAGGAGATATTTTTCCCTCAGATCTTCTAAGAGATCTAGTTTGTACATATTTTTTTATATAAACCACCCTCTGCTATGAAAAAAGGGTGGGTTGGTTGATTTGTTAGACTCCAGACCTGTGCTGTATTATTGAGAGTTTTTTATAATCAGAGATTGCTAGAAAGCTTGGATGATGGACTGTCTGTTGTGTTTTTTAATGCCTGAAGAGTGATTATGGAATTCTCATGCTGCTACATGGCCCAATAGGTGTCTCTTGCCTTTGTTTTTCAGTTTTTATATGTTGGTATCATCTATATGTCACTATCTAGATTGCAAAAAGAAAAACTAGTCTAGAATTTGCTTTACAGCACTCTATACTTATTTTCTGCAATTTCTATATGTTTTCTTCTGATTTAGGCATTAATATGAAGACCTCATGGCTCATATTTGTTCTATGTCATCAATGCATGATTTTTATTTAGGAAATCTTGACTGTTCCTAGATAAATTTCATTCACCTTCCCTCTGTCAGATAGATGAAAGATTTCTTAGTTGCCTTACATCTCTGACCTCCATTTCATCCTTTTTCAGCTTGAATGTTGTTTCATGTGTAGCTATCTTGTTCTATATTCCTCTTGTGACCAAGAAAACGCACCAGCAGCCCTAAGCCATGACTCCACGCCCAATGGTTTGAACTTCTCACACTTTACAACCCAACTCTGCTTGAATACATTCATCCTTCCCACCAAAACTTAAACAAAACCCAGTATCATCATAACTAGCCTAAAATCACCCTAAACAAAGCTAAATTACAAAGAGAGAGCCCTCTCTGATTGCAGGTAGGCTAGGACCTGCAGTCCAAAGATTGGTTTGGGTTACCTCGGTCGTATCCCTTAAGGAGCCAAGGGACAACCTGAGCGTTAACATAATGGCGACTCCACTGGGGAGATTTTGAAATAATTCCAAAGATCAAGTTGGAAGCTGGCTCCCAAAAAGAATTCACGTTATACAAGGTCAAATCCAGACCCAAATCCCCCAGCTACTTTTGAAAATCCAAATTTAATCCCAAGGAACCTCAAGAAGCTAGAGCGAAGAGAAGATTTAGCTGATTCTAGTCCTGAGATAGTTCAGCCAAGCTGTGTTCCAACCCCTATCCAAGTTCTATTTCGTTTATCCCCTATTTCCCCCACTTCATCATCCACCCCTCAAAGCACATCTTCCACTCCTCCATTCACTGCACATACTCCTCCTATTACCACTGTTATCACTGTTGTTCCAGCTGTTCCATTTCCTCTTGTTGTTCCACTTTTACCTATAACTATGGCTAATAGATATGCACCTTTGCAGTTGCCTGCTAATCCAGGGGCTATGCCTCAGGATTACCAGACCAAAATTACTTATTTTGATGGCACAAGTGCCTGCACAGCGCTTCAACATACAAAGAAAATGCAGGATTACTTTGAGAGCTATGAGATTGACGATGATGGTGTGAGAATGAAGATTTTTGTCCAAAGTTTGATAGGTGGAGTCAAGACTTGGTTTAGAGTACTCCCAGCCAATTCCATAGCAGACCCAGAAGCCTTATACCAGTCATTTATCAACAAATGGGAGAAGAAGAAAGACCCATTGCACATATTGTCCGAATATGACACCATTAAAAGAGGCCCTCAGGAGACTGTGTTAGACTACTGTGCAAGGTTTAACAATGTTTATAATGCAATCCCACAGAACCAGGCCTCCACCTGATCTTGCTTTATATAAATTCCCTGATGGTTTTGATACTGACATGGCTTATCGGTTAAGGGAAAGAGCCCCTCAAAGCCTGGCAGAGATGCAAAAAGTTGCTGTTAGTGTGGAGGCAAATTTAATTGCCAAGAGAAATAGAGTGAGAGCCAAGAGAAGAACCACCTTTAAAGAGGAACCTTCAGCCTTAAACCAAAAAATGGATGCTATTATCAGTGGCATGCACAGGCTGGGAGATAGAATAGAAACCGTTGAGAGAAAGTCTACATGGGATGCGCCACAAGCTAACACTGTTAGGAACCCAAATTTCAGGAAAACTCAGAACCCAAACGCTGGAAGATCCAGCCCAGATCATGATATAAGACCTCCTTTCCAAGAGAACTACACAGAGGCATCTACATCTAGTGAGCCATTAGAAGATATGCATATAAACTTGGTGGGTTCAAAGAGTGAATAAGAAGACTGCGATCATATCCAACAAGACCAAGATGAGCATGACTTTGATAAATTTCAGCCTCAAACCGGAGAGTATTTTGACTTTAAACAAGGCTATGATTCTGTTGTATATGAAGTGCACAAGCAATATAAACTGAGGACTAGAACAATTGATGTGCCCGAACCCGTCAGACAAAAGGAAACAAAACAGCCCAAGAAGATTAAAGGCAAGGTTGTTATTACAGAACCGGCTGATAACACTATCCCAAACCTGCAGGAAGTAACTATGGAAGACATAACAGACATGCAGCCCTCTAATGATCAGCCTTTGCTACCTTCTCCCTCAAAAGAAGATTTGAACAGCACTCCTAAAAACCTTCCCAAAACAGAAATACTGCAAGGTATCACTCACCATAATGCTAATAATCAAGAGGAAAACGCAGAAAATACACTTGAAAATGGAAAATCTGCCACTGCCAACACAAATACTCCATTGGAGAAACCATTTAACTTAGAAGCAGAAATAAGTAAACTTAAGATTTCCATCCCCCTCTCTGAGCTTGCCAAACATGATGTGTATAGGCAACAGATCCAAAGATCACTTCAAATGCCAGAGACCAAGGATGATGTCAATGTTTTAGATGATACACCTCAGCTGTTATTCGGTCTTGAGGTTAATGGAAAATCAACATATGGAGCTGTTCTGCCCTTTTATGTAAGCCTACATATACATGACAAAGTTTTGCACAATGCTATGCTTGATTCAGGTGCCTCATAGAGTCTTATGCCCAAAGCTGTAATGGAAAAGCTAAACCTTGATATTACAAGACCCTACAAAGATCTATTCTCCTTTGAATCAAGTCAGGTCAAGTGTTTAGGCTTAATCAAAGACTTATGTGTCTCTTTAGTCCAATATCCCAACAAAACAATTCTAATGGACGTGGTAGTCGCTGACATTCCACCAAAATATGGGATGCTCTTATCAAGATCTTGGGGAACAAAACTCCAAGGATCTCTCCAATTAGATCTCTCTTATGCCACTATATCAGTCTTTGGGCAACCAAATAGGCTGTATAGGGAAACATTGATGAAGTATGTGGTGAGTAGTGAGGAAAAGCCCCAAAATTTTCCCATTTACTCAATCCATTCTGATATGGATTCCTTTATTTTGTTCAATGATGATGATTGTCCCCCAACTGGTGATAAGCCTTTGGATTTAGAACAAGAAGCATGTATAAGGGAGGAATCGGTTACCCATACCCAAGAAACTGTCAAAACAATCAATGCAACCAACACACAAGAAGAACCTCCCGAAACAGAAAATTCAAATCTGCCCACTCCGATAATGATTTCAACTCCCAATGCTAGCCAAGACCAAGAAATCCTATGGTATTTGGAGTTTGATGGTTCAGTTAATAAGCTAGGAGGAGGGGCTGGAATATGGATCCACAATACACATAACAGCCATGCAGAGGGTCATGCTTACAGACTAAACTTCAAATGTACCAACAACATGGCAGAGTATGAGGCCCTCCTTTTAGGCCTTAAGCTCATCAAAGCTCTTGGGGCTGCAAAAGTTTCCATTCTAGGTGACTCCAACTTAATAATCCAACAAATGAAAGGCAACTTTGTCACTAATGACAATAAGCTAAGAGCTTATAGGACTACTGCCATAGAAATTCTCAATTCCTTCACTGAATCCAAGCTTGCTAAGATTTCTAGAAGCCATAACATGCATGCTCACAGTCTAGCCACCTTTGCTAGCACTTGCAAGCTTCCCTTTGAGCCCAATCACCACTTTACTGCTGAGGTAAAGCACAGGCTTGTTGTCCCTAACAATATTAAAGATTGGCAAGTTTTTGAGGACGATGCACAAATCAACAATTTTTTGACTTTGCAGCAAGAGTTTTCAAGTTTAAACATTGACTTGGATGCCATGGATGATTCCCAACAACAACTAAACCAAAATGAGCAAATTATAACAACTAAATTAGCAAAACAATTGTTGCACCCAACCATTTTTTATGCCAAAAACATGCAAGAGCTGAGGCAGATGCATTCAGGAGAAATAGCTGAAATAGAGGCTGAAATCATTGATTTAAGAGAAAAAAAAAATTCCTGCTGGTCTCACTCCATTAGAAGACATCTTTGATGCAAACGATGTCCCCAAAAAACCAAAAATGCAACCTCTAAATGCTGCAATTGAAGACTGTAATATTGGGACAGCAGAGAAGCCCAAAATGGTTAAATTGTCCAAGTCTTTGCCTCCCGATCAAAAACCAAAATACGTTGACCTATTCAAAGAGTTCCAAGATGTATTTTCTTGGAGTTATGAGGACTTGAATTCCTATGACACGTCTTTTATTCAACATACCATCCCTCTAAAACCAAATCAAAAGCCCTTCAAACAAAAACTAAGGAGAATCAATCCTATGCTTCTCCCTTTGATTGAAAAAGAAGTGAAAAGAATGTTTGAGGCTGGCATTATAGCACCCATTAGATTTTATAAATGGGTATCCAATCTTGTTCCCACAAGAAAGAAGACAGGTGAGATTAGGCTTTGTGTAGACTTAAGAAATATGAACCAAGTCTCCCTTAAAGACCACTACCCATTGCCCAAAATGGACCACATTCTCCAAAGAGTAGTGGGGTCATCTAGAATCTCTTTGCTAGATGGCTTTTCAGGTTTCAATCAAATACCAGTTCACCGAGATGACCAAGACAAGACAACCTTTACAACACCGTGGGGAACATTTAAGTATGTGAAGATGCCTTTCGGACTAAAGAATGCAGGTGCTACCTTTCAAAGGGCCATGGACATTGCATTTGCCAAGGAAATCCATGATGTCTTGGTTGTCTATCTTGATGACTTAACCCCTTTCTCCAAATCTGACCGAGAGCACCTCAAGCACCTTAGGCAAGTATTCATGACATGTAGGAAATATGGCATTTCCTTAAACCCCAAGAAGTCCCTCTTCGGCCTTTAGGAAGGCAAGCTTCTAGGCCATATTATTTCAAAAGATGGCATCAGAATTGATCTGGAAAGGATTCGAGCCATTCTGCAAATCCCTTATCCAAGAAACATCAAAGAGTTGCAAGCATTCCTTGGAAAAATCAATTTCCTAAGGAGATTTATCCCAAACTTGGCTGAGCTGATAAGACTGTTAAGCAACATGTTAAAGAAGGATTCCAAGGTAAAATGGACTCTAGAGGCCAAGCAAGCATTTGAGAGTATTAAAGTTGCATTAACCCAAACTCCGGTCCTCACAAGCCCACAGTTTGATAAGGATTTTATCATCTTTTCCTTT
>APFE030923201.1:51331-79593 GCA_000404065.3 Pinus taeda | reverse complement strand
GCTTCCTCTATTTTATGTTCATTAGTGTCACAATATATTTTGGAATATATATATATATATATATTTGAATACTATCTCCAAAATATTTTAAAATGAAATCCACAATTTAATTAACAAAAAGCCATGTGTTGTTTACAAAATCATGGCTTGTTTGTTCTTTACCTTCCTCTGTAAATTCATTATTCCTTTTTCTCTTGTAAAATACCTAGATGGTTTTACAAAACCATGTGTTGATTTGTGTGATTGGAAGAGTATTTTCACTTCTTTTTTACTTTCACCTCCAACATGATTTTACACGTGCCTGTAAATGTAAAAACATTTTACATTTGAGTTCCATTTCACAAACTTAGCTTTATACCCCTGTATTATTTTCTCTCAAGTATGTTTTTTCCTGTAGAAATTTAATTTACTGCTTTCTCATATTTTTTATATTTCACTTAATTAACCCTAATTCTCATAACATACATTTCATGTCTCCATAATACCTTAGGATATAAAATATGTAATGTAGAAACTTTAGGATAGGTGAAAATCGCAAGGAAATTGAGGGTGGGTGAACTCAAGTGGTAACTGCTTTATCGCGGATTTTGAAAGTGGTAAATGGTTTTATTTGAAAGAACGCGATACAAGGCTGCCACGTAGCAAGGTGTGGGTTGGGTAAAACCACCCATTTCGCGTGAATTTGAAATGTTAAAGTTCGGATATAAAACCTTCAATTGAAGGGCTATAAGGTGTTGAAGTTGTGGAGTGATTCGTTGGGGGTGGGATCGGGTATATTATAATAAAAACCAAGTTTTAACAATGCTTATGAGGGAGTTAATATAATATATGATGGGAGGTTTAATAATATGGTGTTAATAAAAATAAGAGAGGTTTATGAGGGAGTTAATGCGGGGAAGTTAAAACATTAAGTGGGGATAATATTTATATGCACGATTTAAAAGGTATATGAAGGGGAATGTGTAAGGGATTAGTGCCAAAAAAAGTAAATAGGAAAAGGAAAGGGTTTAGCATAAGGGGAACATATTTTAGTAAGGGAGAATAGTTGGGATAAGGGAAAAATAGGGAAGGAGTTTTTTTTAGGGAAAATGATTTAGAATATTAGTGCCATAAATTGACAAGATTTGATGCTTTTCCATGCCTTGTAGAGCCTATTTTCTGCCCACCATTCTTTACATTTTCTTTTTCTAATATGGGAAAACATTTCGCAGATGACAAAAAGGATGTACAATATTACCAGACTGATCCTCACCCATTCAAAATTATGAGTCCTATCACTATAGGACTGTAATAGTGGCTCTACATGGGGATGGCATTTCCTGGTGAAATGTCAAGAACTTCCAAATCAATAGCTTTCTCCATTGCGCTGTTTCCAAATCTGCAACCTGTTTCTACCATTACAACTACAAAAATCTCAAACTGAAATCAAATCTACTTTGCAACTGAAATATAAAACACACTAAATTGATACTTGTACTGCTAACCAAATCGAAACTGAAAATATGCTCAAAATTCCGAACTTATTTGCACACTGGTACCTACCCTATACTACTGAAAATCTTGCCGAATTAGGTAATACAATAGTGCCAGTGAAGCCAATTTAGTAGTTGTAGAAAGAAATAGACTTCTTGACTGCTTGTCAGTAAACTCAAAAGTATAATTTGATCATGTCCACACAATCAGAGCTATCATATGTTATGGCAACTGCTGATATATTTGGTCCTTATAAAAATTACATGGTTGAACTCTCGAACTAACAAAAGTCTCCATCTAATCAGCTATAGGATCAATAAATGTATGATATATGATATTTGCTTCTAGGCCTTCAATGCTTAATTGATCAGTTGCATCTTCAAAATTAAACCTTGCATCCACATCTTCAATCTTGTACTCAAAAACATAATCATCTTCAATCTGCAAATCAATAGGTAGTACAATTTCCTCTTGCTCTAGAGAAGGAAGACTTTCCAAGAATTTTTGAGGATCTTGGAAAGTATAGGACTTAATATGAAGATTGAAAAGTTCAATATCCTTCTCAAATCTTTTAGCAACTAACTCAAGAAAAAAAAATTACTTTCAGAAGGATATTTTCTTTATTTTAAACGATGAAACATAGCCATTCAAAAAGCTTCATCAATTTGAAATTTTGGTAACTCATTCCTGATTGCTTTTAAAACTTCACAAGATAGAGGATTTGCCACATACCCTATTATTTTGTTTAGCGAGAAATCTTATCTATGTGTAGTGGAGTCACCATGAATTCTCTAACATCTAGCTTCTTTGACAATGGAGTCACCCTGAAAACTTGTAAGCTCTAGATACTTTGAACTTGGAGTCGCCAAGTGAATAATTCAGCCTTCTTGTGTCTGATCATTGTTCACCATCAGCAATCAGATTAGAAACCTGATACACTTTTCTGATGAAGATAAAATGTCTTCTGCAGTATGGTCACCATTATGTTATCATTTTGATATTTCTTTTGAAGTTAAATGAAGAATGAAAAATCGAAGGTAACAACAAACCATTTTTGGAGATCAGGACCTAGCCTTCTTGATGCTCAAAGAGGGCTCTCTCTTTATAATTTAACTTTGTTTTAGTTAAGATGATTTTAGGCTAGTTATTGTTTGCACTTGGGGTTTTGTTTTGAAATTTGGTGGTGGGGATATTACTGTTTCAGATGGACAGATGCAGATATGTTTACCATTGGGCTATGAAGTCAAAAGTCAAGCAAGAGAGAAGAATCAAGTTTTTAAAGGAAATGTTTACAGGGAAAATAACTGATCCATTTCAGATCTTTAGCTTGAATGATGAAAAGATGAAATCAAGGAGCTATTAAGAATTCCTCAATTTGGATCATGGAAGAAATGGAAGGGAGATAAATCACGATCAGAGGGCAATTAAGAATCCTCTGAACCAGATTATGGATGAATCAATTGAAACTAGGGAGCAATTAAGAATTCCTTAATCTGGATATAAAAGGAAAACATAAAAATGTAAAACAGTTGAAGACAGAGTACTTTTAAACATGTTTTGAAATATGCTTCTTGTTATACCATCGAGATTTAGAAAACATATGATAGTGAAAACTTCATAAAATAACTTAACATTGGAAAATACTTCACTGAAGTAGCTCAATATAGGAATCCTGTAATATGATGCTTTATTGCTCAATCAAATTTGCTAACTTGAAACTGGTACAATTACCACCCTCAGGTTCTAGAAAATTACAAATATCAAACTATTTAGAAAATCATCCCCCCGAATACTTCAAAATGTGAAGTATTTATACAAAAAATTATAAATTGTTTACATAAATGCTCTCTAACACGGGCATTTTTAGATGATAGCTAAACTAAAAAACTCTAACTGTTGCAAAATTATAGACTTACTGAAGTGTTGTGCAAATGTTGTTTTTGTAGAAGTGGGAACATTTAGGATGTGGACCAAAATTTGTGGTTGTGCTAACAGGTACAGAGGTATCTCTCTTTTTCCAATAACTGACTCAAAACTGCTTTGATGCTCTGACTAAAAATTTGAGATTTCCCTCACTGTTCGCTGATCCTGTGACTGCACTTCCTTTGTTTTATGTCTATTAGTGTCACAAATATTTTGGAAAATATGTAATATATATATATATATATATATATATTTGAATACTATTTCTAAAATATTTTAAAATGAAATCCATAATTTAATTAAGAAAAAACCATGTGTTGTTTACAAAACCATGGCTTCTTTGTTCTTTACCTTCCTTTTTAAATTCATTTTACCTGCACCTGTAAATTCCTTTTTCCCTTGTAAAATCTCTGGATGGATTTACAAAGCCATGTGTTGATTTGTGTAACTAAAAGAGTATTTTCACTTTCCTTTTTTACTTTCACCTGCAACATGATTTTACACGTGCGTCTAAATGTAAAAACATTTTACATTCGAATTCCATTTCACAAACTTAGCAATGTAATTTACTCCTTTCTCATATATCTGATATTTCACTTAATTAACCCTAATTCCCGTAACATACATTTGATAATTTTCGTGTCCACCATACTTTAGGATATAAAATATATAATGGAGAAACTATAGGATAGGTGAAAATCGTAAGGAAATTTAGGGTGGGTGACCTCAAGTCGTGGTTTACCACACATTTTGAAAGTGGTAAATGGTTTTATTTGAAAGAACGCGATACACTCTGGTGGCTGCCACGTACCAGGGAGTAGGTTGGGTAAAACCACCCATTTTGGGTGAATTTGAAATGTTAAAGATGGGATATAAAACTACACGATGGCCGTTGGATGTGGGAAAGTTGGATCGAAGGGCTATAAGGTGTTGAAGTTGTGGAGTGACTCGTTGGGGTGGCACTAGGTATATTATATAAAAAGCCGGTTTTTACAATGCTTATGAGGGGGTTAATATAACATATGATGGAGAGTTTTAATAATATGGTGTTAATACAAATAGGAGAGGTTTATATAATAGCGAGGAAGTTAAAACATGAAGTGGAGATAATATTTATATGTAGGATTTAAAAGGTATATGAAGGGGAAGGTTTAATGGGTTTAAGGGGTTAGTTTGGGAAACGGTAAATAGGAAAAGGAAAGGGTTTAGCATAAGAGGAAAATATTTTAATACGGGAGAATAGTTGGGATAAGGGAAAAATAGGGAAGGAGTTTTTTTTAGGGAAAATGATTTAGAATATTAGTGCCATAAACTAATCAGATTTGGTGCTTTTCCATGCCTTGTAGAACCTACTTTTTGCCCACCTTTATTTACATTTTTTATTTATAATATGGGAAAACATTTTTCATAAACCAAAAAGGATGTACCATATTACCAGGAGAATAGTTGGGATAAGGGAAAAATAGGGAAGGATTTTTTTTTAGGGAAAAGGATTTAGAATATTAGTGCCATAAACTAACCAGATTTGGCGCTTTTCCATGCCTTGTAGAACCTACTTTCTGCCCACCCTTATTTACATTCTTTATTTCTAATATGGGAAAACATTTTGCATAAGGCAAAAAGGATGTACCATATTACCACACTGATCCTCACCCATTCAAAATTATGAATCCTATCACTATAGCACTCTAATAATGATCACACTTTTGTTCTTTATCTTTTTTCCTTCATTTCCTCATATATAATATTATGAGGATCATATTTCAATAATCCTACCTATGTAAAGTTGAGTCTTTAGAGAATGTTTTCCACTATATTCAAGGCACACCATGTTCTCATCAAAAATAGACCCACTTTAGAGCAAGATTGAAAGCTATGACTATCTTCTAGGAGGAAAAATGTAAATTATCACTACAAGACCTCTGCCTTATGTAATCTAGTGCAAAGATGCAGAGGGATAGAAATGATGGTAGTGAATATGGTCTTCCTTCAAATCCATAGATTCTTATGATAGTTCATTTCTCAAAGAGATACAATTCACAAACCCTAATATTTGATGTAAACTGCAATGTTTTGCTAAGGAACTTGGGGGCACTTGACAAGGGCTAACCATGTAACAAAGTGTACATAATGGGCATAAAGCATGACACATAATTGAATAAATATTGTTTATTATTAGGTCTTCTTACAAGGGGAAGACATTTTAAAATAGGCAATATGACATTTCTCTCATTGACCATGTTTAGCTTCGCATCTTTCAGATATGGGTAATTCTGAAGGATAGAAAATAAAATAGGTCTATTTTAGACCAGAAGGATGTGTCTTCCTTGTAATATATTACTTGGGTGTGGACCGCATCAGAGAGAAAAAATGAGGGAAATCATATTTGGTATATGACTTGGTAAGTGGATGACACAAGGTGAGTAAGAGACCTATAACCAACTCATTTAATAAGATCAATGCTTCTACCAAGTACTTGGGAAATCATTGAGGAGTTCATTTGAGATAGAATCAAAGACTGTGATAGGGTAAGGATGGGCTTCAAAAAGGGGAACCACCCCTTCTTTGACACTTTCAGGAATCATCCATTGTTGTACCTCTCGTGAGTGGCCCCTCCACTGATATTCTAACACTTCCATGTCTAGATTCTACAAACCTATGTTATCCATAAACGATAAGATGGTTGCATTGGATTTTGGTGTAATCATTATAGCTATATTATCTCCATGATAAGATGTGGTACTTCTTTGATCTAGTAGGTAGCTTCAAGCACACCATCCTACCATCTTTGGAAGTTATAAACTTAACTAACCACTACGAGAGTCATATTCGATGTAGCTAAGTTGTTAAAGTCACCAATTGAATCCTAAGTGATATGTATTATTTGTATATCCTTCCTCATATCATAGGTGGTGAGGTGGGGATCTCTGACACCAACATCTTAGTCAAAACAAATCTGGTCACTTGGCCTTTTCATCGATTTATATGTTTGAAGTTCCTGGAGAAGGTGATGTAGCCATTGAGGGTGCAAAACTATCCTAGAACAATTTATTTAAGCTACTAGAAAGAGGCAATGATTAGGGGTGTGTTTTGAAAGTGAAGTGAACTAGCCAATAAGTAAGTGCCACATGGCTAAACAAACTGGGGAGATGGGATGGAGGGAAATTATTTAAATTTTTTTAGTTTTATTGGCCTTTAGCACACGTAGGTGTTAAATTTGAAGGTTTTTTGGGAAATATGATATAGAAATTTTCCTCGTGGCTTTTGCTACTATAAACAGAATAACCTTGGTGAATGGCTACTTGAATTAGCTTTAAGATAGAGTTTTTTTAGCAAAAGAGAGCTCTTCTTTTAGTGGGATAGGGTTTCCTTATGAGCTTGAATAAGCTTAAAATTTAGTTTATGGAAGGCTTTAGTGGGTTGAATCTTCCAATATAAGATCAATTTCCCATTGGAATTCATGAATTTGGGCTTAGAGAGGTTGAAATCTAGTTTTTCAAGTTTGGAAGATGCAAAAACATATGATTTGGAGGCCAGGTGGATAAAATCACAAATACATGGGCCGAACGCTCTTACAAAAAATCAACCTGAAATGTGGCAGGGCATGATTTGGCATTTTTATGGCTCACATCATGATGACATCAACGTCATGAGGGCTAGTCCACATGTTTCCAGGTGGCGACATGTGGCATGTGAAAATTGAGAAAAGGACAATGAGGTGGCATGGGCGTGGCAATGAGGTGTTTGGTGGCAATGAGGTAGATCAATGCGAGGTCCAGTTTTGACACTCATCACACACCCAATTACCTTTTATTTGAAATTCTAGGAGGGGTGGATAGGGAACTAGGAGATTCCACATTTCCTCCCCTACATCACGCCCTAGTGCATTAACTATGGTGCATGTTACCATTGTGGAGCATGAAGGCTAATTTGATTGGCATATGCACCTGTCTTTTAATTGGAAACATGTGCACTTCAATGATTGCCAACCATTGTGCTTTTCGGTGTTCCATGTTGCCATTTCCTGCCATAATTTCCCATCCATCAATGTGCCCTTTTGGCATGGTTAGGTGACATTCTTCCCACACTTGCTAGATCTTTTTCATTCCTTGTGAGGTTTTTGTTGAGATAGAGCTTTGGGGCCTTATACCCTTGGAAACACAAAATTATTCAAGGGTGGTGTATATCAACACTAACATCGGCTCCATGGGGAATAAATAGCCCTTATGGCCTATTGAGAACTTGTAGGTCCAATGCCTTTGCCCTAATATGTAGTCCTCTTCAAAATGACTTCTTTTTTTTCTTGTAGATTTCTTATTGAAAACTTGAAAATTACAACTTCCGCAAGAAAAATCTTGAAAAAAAAAACCCTTTTCTTTTCTTTTCATTTTTATATTATTGATAAGAACTTGAGTGAAGAATTTCCTTAGGAACCTACCATTGACAAGATTCCCAAAGAAATATCCACCGAAAGTCTGAAGCTGATCAGTGTTGTTGTCTTGATATTCTTGTACTCAAAATGGGTTAATCCATATACTATAAAAAATTCCCATGCTTGTCTATGTCTGCGTAGGTCAAATCCCATTTTAGCAACAAATCTCCCATATGCATATTTTTTTCCTTTGCTCTCTTATCAAAAACAAATTTTGTCTTCTATTGGTAAACTTTAGTCCTTCATAGATCTTCTTCTCCTTTTTGTTGAACCTCTATTATTTGATATATTCTTTTCTCCATTGGACTAGTTTCTAGTTCCACTTCTTGCAGCAACTTGATTACTGGGAAGTTAAGGTTCATGGGAAAAATGAAATATGTACCATACACCATTTGATAAGTATTAATGGAATTTCTAGTGCCAATTCTATCTGAATAGAGTGCATATTTAAGATTGATATCTAAACTCCTTTTATTTTTTTCCAACATCCCTTTGATTATTATTTTAATATTTTTGAGTTAGGATTCTACTAGCCCATTTTCTTGTGGATAGTAGACTATGGAGTTTACCAATTCTATGCCATAATCTTGGAAATATTGTATCAACTTGGATGATTTGAAATCGTAACCATTATCTATGACCAACCTCATAAGACACATGAATCTCTAAACAATGCATTCTTCGATGAATGTGATAATTGCTTTCTAATCATCCTTTTAAGTTGGAATGACTTCCACCCATTGTTGGAATGGAACTTGAACTGTAATGGGATTCAATGGTAGATATTTTAGCTTCTACTTTCCCACGAATAATTGGCATTCTAAATATGCTATGAAAAGCACACTGGTATATTTTAAAAAATATGTCTAGTGGTATGAAGCTCTTAAAATCTTATATGTTGTGAATTTCCATGCTCGATGGTCTCACTATATTTCATGATGAAATTCAAAAATAATTCCCTACGTATAATATCTAGTGACACTTGTAAGTAGGACGCATTCAAGGTATCTCGAATAAAAAAATCATCTTTAATAGAATGCATGATTTCTCTCAAGTCCAAGAATATTCATTTCGATTTGGGAATATCGAGAGGAAATTATAAATGTTGTAATAATAATATTATGTCTTGATACCAAATGTAGTTATAGAACTTGGAAAGGCCCTTCGCGAAGGGTTCTTGGGTCGATTGCATCTACCAGGATGAGGGGGTTCTTTTGCATTCTGTTCATCCAAAGAATGAGGTTCTTGTATATTCTCCTCTCTCTAGATGTTTTAAATATCTTTATTTTTGCACACCACAAGTGCTTCATGATTTAACATTGTAAGTAGCTTATCCAATTGTTGACCTTTCACGAGTTTTGTAGGTTTTATCTCCATATCATACCCTTGGATCTTGGCTATCCATTTCCCTCGTCTAACATCACTGTTAGGTTGCATGAGGATCCACATTACTACCTCTGATGGCACATATCCTATCACATTTGAATGCAACAGATATTCTCTAAAATCCTTGAATTCTTTCATCGTAACATATGACTATTTCTCTACAATTATATACTTTAGTTATGCACCCCCCTATGTGAAGTTGAAAAATGATATAGGGTGCTCATACTCTTAATTGTTATTTTGTAAGAGGATTGCAACTATTGTATACTCGGAAGCAAAAGAAAAATTATTTAATTCCTTTGAAAATATGGGCTTTCCAAGACGAGAGCTTCCATATTATCCTTCTTGATTTTCTCAAAAGATATGTGAGCTTCCTATGTCCACATCACATGATTTTTTTTCTTGAGAATGCTTACTATATACTTGAGGAGTTCCCTAGAATTTTTTATGAATTTCCGCAGAAAATTTATCTTCCCCAAAAAAGACTGAACTTCCTTTTATTCTAGGGTAAACTTATCTTCAATATAGCCTCTACCATTTTTGTATCAATATTGATGCCATATGTAGAGACTATGTTCCTCAACAACTTTCCGTCTTGAAAGAAAAGAACGATTTCTTGAGATTTTAAGAAAGGACAAACTTTCTACACTCAAGAAACACCTGTCTTAAATTATCTAGGTTTTCTTCATCTTATTTGGAAACTATTGTGATGTCATCCAAATAGAAAACTATGGAATTGTCCCTTTCTACCACAAAAGTGATGCCCATGGCCCTTTGAAATGTTGCTCCCGCATTCATTAATTGAAAGAGAATTCTATCATACATGAATGTACCACATGGTGTCGTGAATTATGTATTTTCTTTAATTGTTGGATGTACAACTATTTGATTTAGCCTAAGAAACCATACATCATCGATATTTTATAGGCTCCTATCACCTTATGTAATAGATAATCCATCTTGGGAAATGCGTAATTGTCCTTCAATGAGCATCTGTTAAAATTCTTGAAATCCACACATAACCATATATCCACAGTATTCTATCTAACATGTGCCATATTATCTACCCACTCATAGTATCTTAGTGGCACAATAATTTTCCCATCTAGCAGCATCCTCATTTTCTTCTTGATCAAGGGAAAAAGAATGTGATTGAACGTCCTTAATTGATGCATAGAAGATTTAGATCCTTCCCTCAATGGAATTCTATGATGTATAATAGAAGTATCACATGTTCTCAAATCTTCATAGCACCATGAAAAACCATCTTTGTATTTCTTAAATGATTCAATGTACTTGGCTTTGTAGGTGTGTTATAGAAATATTTGGGCACTGAAACACAAATCACATATGTCCATAAACTAAGGGCTTCTAAGTCCCTAAAAGTGTTGCTTCATACCCTAAAGGATCAAGGTCAGCTGATTACATCATCTCCCAGAAGTTCTCCATGAAAAACTGCTCAGAATTGGTCAAAACTAAACCATACAAACTGCTCAGTGCTAAGGGTGCGATGCATCTCACCTGCCACATGCAAAAATTGTGATGCATACTGGAAATCCCTTCTGTAGGGTGCAATGAGTGAGAGTAGACAAATGGCAGAGATAGTTTGCAAGGTGGATGATCATGGAATCTTCCAGAAACTTCTCCTGTGACACTTGCCTCTCTAAAGTCGCCAAGGGCTGAGTAAGAGATCATGAAATCTCCAAGTGGAATTGAGAACTATCAGAGAAAGGACACTAATCAAATTCCCAAAAGTTGAATCACCCACCTGCAAACATCTATATATGGATCCCTCATCCCAGAGATCCAGACACCGGAATCTTGTATTTTGTAAGGAAGTGTTGTTGGTTTCTTTGTGGAACATCATAGTGTTGGGTGATCTAAGCTTTTCATGAGGTGAAGAAGGGCTTTCATGTTGGGAGGATGACGTTGGGTTAGATCAATGGGCTATAATCCTCTCTTCTACTCTTTCTATCAATAAATCTATTTGAGTTTTCCTCCACATTCTTGTATGTTGGATTTGATATATGCATTTGTGTGGTCAATATATATCTGGTCCTATATTGTTTATGATTGTAGATCTCTGTGCTTTGATGTTATTATGCCGCTTTGACTTTACAAGTGCTCTTTGAAGTGGGACAAGCAAGGAAGGAGAAGCAAAGATCTGTCAGAGGGGAGAGGAAAAAAGAAAGGAGCCAAGCGAAAGACTGAGGTTGGTACTGTCTACTTCTCTCTCATCTACTTCTCATAAAGGAAAACAAAAGTAACTTTAGTTTGTTTGTTTCTCAGATAGCTACAGGACTAGTAGCTCTGAATGGACCCTAGATTTCCTGATGACAAAATGGCGACTCCACTGGTGAGGGAATAGCTTGTTTGCTTGTCTATATTTGTTTTCTTTATAAACTACAGACGAAGCCTGAAGTTAAGCCAGCTAGCCTTCGAACCGCATTTTCTATGCAAGTGCAAAGTAGATCAATGCTACTTCAGTCCATCTCCAAGTTTTGTTTATAAAGTGAACAATTGATTTGCAAACATCCTAATTGCCCGGTGGTGGCTCAAGTAGCCTCATTAGATTGGCCCCTATGCTTTGTATTTAGTGACTATCATTAGCTCGGCCTAAATCCCTGAACTAAGCTGCAAATTGTGACCAAAAACCAAGTTAAAGTCTCGTCCCTGGACCATCGCACTATCTCCTTTAGGCAATCTGGATGCATCGCACCTCCCATGTGCAATAGGTGAGATGCATCCCTGTTTCCCTATCTTACAGGGGCGATGATCAGATAAGACTATTTCTGCCTCCAGATTTTGGTTATTTCTTCACTCTCTTCAGCTTTATTCAGGAGTTTTGTTGTCTGTGATCAGTATACCATTAAAACTCCCTTCCTTTGCATTATTCAGCCTCCATTGCACAAAGAATTGTGAATATTTTTATGTATTTTTCGCCATTTACAGTTCTCCTTTACAAAAAAGTAGCTTAATCAAACTGTCGTCTTTTGATTTGGAAGTGTCGCAAGTGTCATTTTCAGTCAAAGGAAATAATTCTACTCTTCTTGATGGTCGATTACACTGTTACTCTTGTATTTGATTTGAATTAATAGTATTTTAAGTGTCGAAAGTAGTTTTCAATTTAGAATTGCAAAGTGTCGTCCTTGTCTTCCTTTCGTCTTTTGAATAAAAAATTGTTAGTACTGTTGCTTTGAAAGAAAAGATAATTTAGTTTTGTACTTAGCATTATTTTTGTCATCTACACATTAAGAAAGAGGAAAAAAATACATGCATGTGCATTTGCATTTAGACTGCTTGTTGATTTTTATTTAGGACAGTGCATCTAGTGTGTGCTCTCAGCTCTATGTTGAAATAATTTCGCTTCTCTTTCCTTAGTAGCTAGGATTTTCATTGCAAGAAGAAGAGTAAACGACTGTTTATCATCTTAGATTGCATATTTAAGAATTGTATATCTACATCATGCGGTGAAGCTTAAAGGGAAACTTGTTAAGAAATATCAACTGTAAAATAAATTCAATGAACATAAAAACACTTTGGAACCTAACGCACAACATTTAGAAGTCTAGGCTAGAGACGTATTCTAGCACCGTATTCTAGCACCGTAAAGCCTGGTAACTATTGCTTTCATCGTAGGTTGGGTGATTCCTCCTCTTTGAGATGACAAGTGCCAGTACGGACTTGTGCTCCCACGTACCGTCGAGTATATATTGGGAGACCACAATAGGTTGTATCCTTTATCCTTAGGAAGCTATGTCTGTAGCCCTATCAATCGCAATACACTGAATAGAGCATTCAGGAAGATTGATTGCCATACCATAAAAAGTATTCTGTAGTTTTGCGATTGGTTTGGTAATCCCTCTGTCTAGATTTCCAGAGTAGTCACTTTTGTTCCTTTTTAGACTCCTTAAAAGAAAAGGTCCATCTGAGCACTTGTCACTTCAGGCTCATTAAAAATCGAAGGCGACTAGAGTCATCTTTAACTTTTTCTCGACACTTAAAAATTGAAAAAGCAAGTTGTGTCAAAGCGTCATAAATTTATTTTAATCAGAATAACGTCATTGTTCCCTCGTTGATCTTATGTTGAGAAAATGGAGTCCACCAACCAAGGATTTCCCCTTGGGGGAAATCCTAGTCCTTTCTCCTCTTGGGGAGATGTTGGTGCACCTCATATGGCCACATTGCCCTTCCAGGACTGACAATTGGCCTGCGAGTATGGCTTTTCTCAACCTCTGTCGTTCAAAGCACCATGGTTCCTTAGCAATCAAATCAGCAACCGGATGATACTATAGTTACCCCGCAACCTTCTACTTCGTTTGTTTCTCCTTCTCCTTCTTCCTCTTCGCTTGGTGAAGCTAGTAAAGTTAAAAACAAAGTAACAAAGAAGAAGAAGAGAGAGAAGGAGAAGAAGAAGAAGGAGCCAAAGACAAAAAGGGGCAACCATACATCGTCTAGCGAAAATACACACACTGCACCATCCAAACCTAAATCTCCATGTGTCATTTGCAAAGGGGACCACTATCATCGAGATTGTCCTTGCATCCCATGGATCTTAAGGGACTGGTCTCCCTGCTTGCACAATCCGATGTCCTCAACCTCTGACGATCATGTTGAGAGTACACCATCAACTAGTGAAAATGAAGTCAATGGACAGAAAGGAAGATATAAATTTCCTTGTAGAATGTGTGAAGGCGATCATGCCATCCACCATTCTCCCTTCCTAGACGAAGCTAAAAGAGTCTTGGATAACCGTCCTGCTTCACCGCTACGACTTCCTCCTGGATACAAGAAACTCTTGCCGAGTCCATTTCTAGTTGAAAATCTGACTGACACACCTTTTTGGTTGGTCGAAGCATCTATCATTGAAGATAAACCCTCCGAGTCCAAACCGGACCAAATTGAACAGGTCAAGATGGCCCTCGACCCAGTCTTGTCTTCAAAAGGTCTAACTTCAGATGATACAGTCACCAAAGAAGATGAGAATGACACCGTTCAAATTCTTTTTGTAAACACAAACTTCGATGAACATGGGGGAAATCTACCCATTCCTTCACCATCACTTCTGCCTGAGATGTGAAATCTGTCAGGCTTTGACAAAGGAACCAGTCCATCGTTAGCGATCCTTCCAAGTTTGCCTATAACTTTGAGAAGAAAAACTATCTATCTGAATGTAATGGTAGTCCAAGGACCTTTAGATTACAATCTACTCCTTGGGTGTGACTACATTTATAGCATGGGAGCCATTGTCTCCTCATTCTTTCGAGTGATGTGTTTTCCGCATGAAGGTAGAGTGGTCCAGCTCATAGACTAGCTTTCATTCCCCAGCTCACACATAGCTAATAGTCAAATGCCGTCCCTAACTGGTCTTTTTGCGCAAGGAATATCTCATCAATCTCCAGTTCGTCCACCTAATGAGCGGGAGTGATTCGATGATTGTGACTGAAACTGAAGGGGCATGTCCCCTGGTCTGCTTCAGTAGGAAAACCCAGTTATAAGGTGGGTATCTGCATAGGAATATGACTAGTCTGACACACCCTTCCGTTTAGCAAAATTGGATTAGACTAGAATAAGATACTTCTGTCAGAAGGTAGGCCTTTCCCGACAGAGCAAATGTTTTGTCTTCAAATTGAAGGGTAACCTAGAAACTCTACTTCATTATACTTGGGGCCATGTAAACCTTTTTTCATGAAAGTAAAAAGTGGCCGTTTATTTTCTTAGTTTGTAGGTTCTTAACCCTTTAAACTCATAGGACTAGTCGTTCCTAGCTTACATAAAGAAAGGATCCAGAGCAAAATTTCAAATGGTGCAAGCTCCCTAAAAGATGAACCTATCGATGAAACATCCTTATTATACAACTGGCACGAGCAGTTTTATGCGAAGTTCAAGCTCGTTAAAAAATAAATCTAGCAATGAGCATATGTTCCACCAGACTTTAAGCTCATTAAAAAATGAACCCACCTTCGGTAAATAACCATTGCGATCGGATTATCCTCAGCTTTCAAGCCTTGGTCGTGTTCTTACCATCACCTCCACTCTGTTTTAGCTGATCATATGCCTCCATTTGCTTGTTTACCCCTTTCGAGGAACAACTGCGATGAGTGATTCTATTAGCCATATTCTTTACACTACCATGATTGGAAAGTTCTAAACCTTACCTGGAACCAGCTGCTACGCGAAAATATCACTCATTCCTTAAAAAACGAATATGTTTTAAGATCTTTTCATCTGGCTCATAAAATATGAAAATATTACCGAGCAATTGGCCTCTCCAGCTCGTTAAAATGATCGGAAGTGCTACCCCTCCTCTAGATTTTAATCTTTTTGGACCTGAGGGATTATTACACAAAAAGATCAAGTGCTTGTTCTGTTCGGCTCATTAAAACTATCAAAAAGTCATCCCTTTCGTATTATTTTACACTTTTTCGGACTTAAGGGATTACGTGACGAAAAAGGAATCTTCGAGTTTTGTTTCTGTCCCTTTACGAACTCTCTAAAATTGAAAAAGTACTGAGTTATCTTTGTCATTAAACTTGTTAAAACCAATAGCGACAAACTTGTCCATGCAGACAAGAATGAGTTTCACTATCGCTAGGCTCGTTAAAGCATAGTGACGAGTTTGCCTTAAGGGCAGATTATAGAAAAAGCATATTTTATCCTCCTCAAGCTTGACAAAAATAAAGAGGTACTAGTCAGCAATGACTGGGGAAAATTGGGAAGAAAACTTGAAGAAACTTTATTGGTGGCAAGTCGCTCTTGAACATGACACTTTCACTCCATCACCATGATTGGGTCGAGTTGGGTGATTCTGTTCACTGGTCATATTACCATTGGTCCACCATACCATCCATTTTTGGGGTTAACACTACCAATCCATTTTAGTGTCGCTGATATGTTCAAGAGAAGTCACTTAGAGAATTCACCAACCCAGCTTGTGTCTCATCCGCTGCAACACCTTCACCCTTCATTCTTTCATGACCACCACCCTAAACCCTCTAGCATTAGATCGTTTTCACCTCCACAAAATCATTTGCTCCATTTCGTATCGTAGATGTGGGATTCTTTAATGCCCTCCTACGACGGGTCACTTCTTGTCGACATTAGATCATTATCCAAGAAGTCAACCTAGGAACAACCTTTTCAGTACTTTGAAGCTTGCATGCCTCAATGGCAAGTTTCTCACTTCTCGTGACAGGTTTACATCAATGGCCTTCGATCGAAATATTTTGCGTGGCGTTCAACGCCAAGTACCATTTTCACACCACGTGAATTGTAATGTCGTACATTGAGGGTCATCATTCATTATCGATGATTCCTCTCACGCCTGTTAACAACTTACATCATTGGCTGGTAATCAGGCGATGTCTTTCCATGTTCGACTCTAGAACATATTTTCACATGGATCGACTTGTACTTCAGGTGAAGATTGAACGTGTTTTGAAGACCCCAGATCTAGTTTCATCCATCTGGGCTGTGATATATTCAGGAAAATAAAGACATCAAATATACATCATTTCTACATAGATAATCATTCAAGCCAAAGGATGATGGCTCTACTAGAATCATCAGTCTGCCACACAGATGGTTGTCTGTCCTATGTACATGAGAATGAATTTATAAAGCTGAGCATGGGAATGCCCGCCTCATCTATATAATGAAAATATTATGAAGATAATGTATTGTATTGTATCTTATTACAGGTCGCCTTCCAGTTTGAAAAACCTCGGATCCTCATGATAAAGCATTTCACCCAACATCAAAAAGATTTACGACCTCATGCTTTAGGGGGCAACTGTTATAGACATATTTGTGCACTGCAACCCCAATCACATATGTCCATAAACTAAGGGCCTCTATGTCCCTGAAAGTGTTGCTTCATACCCTAAAGGAGCAAGGTCAACTGATTACATCATCTCCCAGAAGTTATCCATGAAAAACTTCTCAGAACTAGTCAAAACTGGACCATACAGACTACTCAGTGCTAAGGATGTGATGCATCTCACCTGCCACATGCAAAATGTGTGATGCGTACTGGAAAGCCCTTCTATAGGGCGCGAGGAATGAGAGTAGACAAATGGCAGAGATAGTTTGCAAGGTGGATGATCATGGAATCTTCCAGAAACTTCTCCTGTGACATTTACCTCTCTGAATTCGCCAAGGGATGAGTAAGAGATCATGAAATCTCCAAGTGGAATTGAGAACTATCAAAGAAATGACACTAATCAAAATCCCAGAAGCTGATTCGCTCACCTGTAAACATCTATATATGGATCCCTCATCCCAGAGATCTAAAGGCTAGAATCTTGTATTTTGTAAGGAAGTGTTGTTGGTTTCTTTGTGGAACATCATAGTGTTGGGTGATCTAAGCTTTTCATGAGGTGAAGAAGGGATTTCATGCTGGGAGGATGATGTTGGGTCAGATCAATGGGTTGTAATCCTCTTTTCTACTCTTTCTATCAATAAAGCTATTTGAGTTTTCCTCCACATTCTTGTATGTTCGAGTTGATATATGCATTTGCGTGGTCAATATATATCTGGTCCTATATTGTTTATGATTGTAGATCTCTGTGCTTTGATGGTATTATGCTACTTTGACTTTACAGGTGCTCTTTGAAGCAGGACAAGCAGGGAAGGAGCGGCAAAAATCTGTCAGAGTGGAGAGGAAACAAGCAAGGATCCAAGCGAAAGACTGAGGTTGGTACTCTCTGCTTCTCTCTCATCTACTTCTCATAAAGGAAAACACAAGTAACTTTAGTTTGTTTGTTTCTACGATAGCTACCCGTCTTAGTGGGACTAGCAGCTCTAAATGGACACTAGATTTCCTGATAACAAGGTGGGCTCCAAAAATTTTACGTGCTTTACCTTTTGTAGATTATGTTCAGTGCTTAAGTTTTGTTCCTCCATGTTCTCGACTGCCAATTGGATAATGGGTCTCAAAGAAGTATCGTTGTGATAAATTATTTATTCCAAAGGAATGGGTCCTTTTGGGATAAAATTATTCTTCAACACTATTAGTTCATGTCCTCCAATTTGGTTGATGATTTTGGGACCGTCTTCCTATGATTCCACTTCTTATTGATCTATTTCAAGGTTTTTGTGCTCGTGATATATGTTAATGGCCAAGAATTCATTCACTAGTTCTCAGAATCTCTTTAATTGTTCATCATCCTAAAAAAGTTGCTAGTGTTTGATTTTATCTATGATAGAAGGCCTGTAACTCATCTCTACTTTATACTTCAATTTTGACTAACGGGGTGACCTTAAGGTGTTGGTAGCTATTGCCAATGCATCTACCTATTGGTTTTCTTCCCTGTGCATAGTTGTAATGTGAAATGCATCAAAGTAATTTTCAACAATATCTCATACTGCATTTATGTAAGATCTCATCCTAGGTTGTTTTGGTAGTGTATATGCCCAACTCTGAATCACCAAAAAATGTTATGTTTCTAATTTCCATCTTCATGGATATCTTTAAATGTAAAATTAATGCCTCACATTCAGCAACATTGTTTGCGGCATCAAACACAAGTTTAATTGATAGGGGAATGTTCAAGCCCACAATAGGTATTAAGATAACTCCTACTCCCGCTCCTTCTATAAAGCATGCTTCATGAAAGAACAAATTGCAAACTGGAATTTTCTCCTGTTTTTGTTCAATCTTACCAAGTGGTTGATCCACTTTTGTCATTTCTTCAATATTCATGAATATGTTGTAACAACCCATTAAATCCTCCATGACATATAACGATGGATTCTTAGATCTCTTAGTGTCACTCGCAACATATAGGAGTTTATCCTCTTTGTACAATTTCCTCTCTTATCCCCCAAAGACGGGTATGAAAACATAGGATGAATCCATTTGCAAGGTTCCAACTAACTTCCTAGCTTGGGATGTAGAAAGTAACATGCCATAGGTACCGAAGGTATCAACTATGAATATGTCCATAACCACACACTTGTTAGGTAATTGAGTAATAGAGAATGTTAATTCATTAATTCATACAAGCTTTGGTGGATTCCAACGTCATCCCATAAGTGAAATCCCTGAAGAATCAAACAAAGCATGTCTACAATTTTACCAGGGTAATGTAGCTGATATTGCATGGAAGAGTGAAGTCATAGTTATTGTTGTAGCTAAATCTTGCTAGGGAGGTGAGTAGTTTCATCAGGGCTCATGATTTCAAATGATTGATTTTTTATGCTATTTTGTGGCCACTACTCGCTTTATATTTGAGACAACCACATTTTGAATAACAAAAAGATCTACACCCACAGGGTCTAGGACAATATTCTCTACTTCATAATTATCCTAAATAATTTCGTTGCTCAGAATATTTTTGCATCTAGTTTCATAAATCTGCTATTCAAAAATTTATGCATTTAGCTTAAAGGAAAACACTTGCTGCATATTATTACTGAAAATAATGGATGGATCTTGGCTTTCCTGTGTTTCTATGGTAGCAAACTCAAAATTATGATTTTCAGAAATTTTTTTCATGAATTAAAAAATCAAGAGAAGAAGGGAATGCAAGGCAACTAGAATGATCATTTTTAGTTCTGAAAATCTGAGAATATTGCTGCAAACTATCATATATAAGCTTTGTTTCTTCATCACAACTGGGTAGCTTGTTTTCCTGCTCTTCTAAAATGTATAAAGCTTGTGAAATGTCGTCAACAATTTCATGTGAAGGTAGGTCATTGAAATGCATATTTGTCTCATTTTCAATCATGGGAGAAATAACTACTTGCTGAAATTGAAATCTTGGCACTCTAGCTTAGATGCTTATGAGGAAGATGGGGCTCTGTAGCCCTAGCTTAGCATCTATTTTTGAACCTAGTTAACCTCCACAGGTACCCGTAGCGATCACCCCAAGTACCCTCCTACGCTGGTCCCAACCTACACCTATCGTTTTCAGCAGCCCAACACGAAAGGAATGGATTTCGAAGTGGTGGACTCTTCACTGGATCCTTTCCCCGATCAGGTTATCTTCCATAACCCTATTCAGAAGCTAGACACTGTTACAATTGCCCTGTCCTACTTGCAAACGGCACTGATTGTCACCCTGCCTGGGCATAAGGACAACTCTCCCCACACCGGTTCCCTCTCCATCGACTCTTCTAGCCTTCATTCTCCACCCTTGTCACCCACAACCCTCAATGTCCTTACCTCATGCATGGCCCTGCTCTTCGACCCCACACCTCCCGCAGACCTCTGTTATGTGCAGAACCCTAACTCTAGCTCTCGACCATCTTTGAAAGTGGCCACACCCTCACAGCAAGTAGCTAACACATAAGGATCAGGTGGTATTCAATAGGAACCTGCGATCCTTTTGGGATGTTTAGACACCCCGGTTGTTAGGGTTGGGATGATAGAGCCCTCCTTGGCGACTAGTAATCTAGCAGACCCCTTACAAGCACACCCTACTGCACCTCGGATAGGGAAAAAGAAATCCAAGTGCATCAGACCATCTGGGAAAGATTATACTATCAAATTTGGCGAGGGCCTTACTATGGGGGACATTGCCGACAGTGCAAGCAAAGTCCTGGTGAGAAGGGTACGAGGTCGAACCTACTCAGTGGATCGATTAGGGCAACGAGTGAAGACAATTTGGGGACAGATTTTCCTACAGCTGCCGGAGGTACAAACCCTACCTCACGAATGGTTTGCACTACGATTTTCACACGAAGAATACACCAATATGGCTTTGGCCCGATTTTGGCATATTAAGCTGGTGCTAGTTCTACTCAAATGATGCAACCCTCTCTTCTACCTTGAGAAAGAGCAGATCGGAACAGGGCCTCTCTCGGTAAGGCTGCCAGGATTACCTTTTCAGTATTGGTCAGAAGAAGTATTTATCAAAATTGGCAACACCCTAGGTATGTTCTCGGACTATGACAAAGCCATTGTTCAATCCAAAAATCGTTCATTAGCTCATATATTAGTGCACCTAGACACACGAGAGGGATTAGAAGAAAAGATCACTTTGCAGTGGAGGAACTTCACCCGGATATAGATCTTGGATTATGAAGGAGTGTCATTTAGATGTTGCCAATGCCATAAGGTTGGGCATCTATTCAAAGAATTCCCCCTGGTAGTGAAAGCCCAGGAGACAGTAGCAACACAAGAAATTGGCATTGAAAAAGGTACTCTTATCATCAACAGAAAGCATACGGAGATGGGGCCAGAACCTCCTCGTAAGACGACCCTCTCCAAGCCAATGCAACATGAAGCTGGAACTTCTACAAGGCATCCATCCCCTCCAGTGACTCGAGCTTGGACAACGGCAGAAGCGGCTTGATCAGAGAGTACTCCTCTTCCCTCATCCCCTTCTCTATCTTATGTTAATGCATCAAATGCACAACATATGCATTTTGCATCACATTCTCAGGTTAACACTGCACCAGCATCCATCTCATGCTCCCCTCTCTCCCATCATTTGGTTGAATCAACCACCCCTCCCACCACCCACCCTGTGATTCCCCTCTCCCCTCCCACATCTCCCCGGGTACCCCCTCACTCCTATAACCTTCGATAGCGCACACCTTCTCGGGATGCTCTTCCTTACACAGGCCTGGGTCTGAATCTACCCACATCCTTGGCTAAGCCACCTAGAGGATGCAAGTCATACCTCACCCATGCCATCCTCTGTGCTGGGGCAGAGGTAATCTTGGGAAAACAATCATTTCTTGATCAGGTTCTTAGAACAAAGCAAACTCTAGACATGGTTTCCCCATAAAATGCCTCTCCTTTAACTATAGGGGACTGGCTAGTTCTCCCAAAAAACTAGCCCTCAACAGACTACTCTCTATAGACCATGTCGATCTAATCCTTATTAAAGAAATCCTAGATAAAGCACAACATGTTTCTAAGATCCTACAATCAATTTGTCCTAGGTGGATTTTCACTGCACTTGATGCCATGGGATGTTCTGGCAGTTTGGCTATGGAATACAATCCCCGCTCCATTAAACCCTTGTAAATCTGGGGAGGAAAGGGTTATATGGGCATTGATTTCTTCTCTGCCGATTTGGGCATGGAATTCAAGGTTATGAATGTCTATGGGTCATATCAAGGAAGAGAGCCATTCTAGAATCACCTCCTTAACATAACCTTGGCCACTATTGACAACTTCACATTGGGTGGGGATCTAAACTTCTCTATTAGATTCAACGAGTCTTCGGGCTCATCATTATAGGTTGATCCTCTCTTAGAAACTATGGAGAACCTACTTGACCAAGCCCAACTTATAGATGTCCATATGATAAAGCCTCTGCCTACTTGGAGAAATTGAAGGGTTGGAGAGGCCACCCTCGTGAGGAGACTTGATAGGTTTTTCATCAAGAGCCAGTTGTTACAATGCTTAACCCATTAGAGACAATGGGTAGGGTCAGGAGGCATATCAGACCACTCCCCCATCTACCTGGAAGTTACTGGCCCTCCAAAAAAACCTCGAGCACCCTTCAAGTTCAATTAAGTTTGGCTACAGGATCCCTCATATATTGAGTTGGTCAAAAATCACTGGGCATAATATCCACTCCCCCAACAACAATCTAGGGCTGAAGGTTTCTGCCAAAACCTTCTATAGCTCAAGAAACTTAGTATTAAGTGGGTTGAAGATAATCATTAGAAGGATAACCAAACTCTCTTTGCTATGGAAGTTGATCTGTCCAACCTTACAGATGATAATAATAGGGGATTTATAAGTGCTGAAGACAAATCCCACTTGATTGATTTGGAAAACAAAAGAGAAAAGATTTTGAAGGAACGGGAGGAAGCCTAGAGGCTAAAGAGTTGGGTTATCTATCTTAAATCTAGAGATGACAAAACTAAGTATTTTCAAAACTATGGCAAGGGAAGAAAAGCCACTAACACCATCTGGCATCTGCCCACTCCTGAAGGAGGAACTGCTCATACCTTCCACCAACTCTCACAGCTAGGCATATCAAACTTCCAACAACTCTTCATGGAACCTCTTGGTTGTAATCTGGCTAAGATCATCCATGTAGTAGGGTACTTTCCCCAATATGTCAATCAAGACTCAGCAGAAGAGCTCACTACTCCTATCACTAGAGAAGATTTGGAAGAAACCATCAAGTGGTTCCAAAAAGGACAAAAGCACTGGGCCGGATGGATGGCCTATTGAATTTTACATACCTTTCTTTGACATCATTGGAAATGACCTTCTCAGTGTAGTAGAAGTGTGCATGATGTTAGGGAGAATGTATGAGTCCATCGATGCCACCTTCATAGCCCTAATCTCGAAAACGGATTCCCCGGAATCCTTCAATGATTTTTGGCCTATCTCTCTCTGCAACACCCTCTACAAAGTCATTGCCAATATTATTTCAATTTGACTTCAACCCATTCTATCCCATCATATCTCCCTTGAGCAGTTTTCTTTCCTCCATAATAGGTAGATTCATGAAGCCATTGGTACAGCCAAGGGAGCCATTCACTCTATAAAATCAAAGGCTCTGAAAAGTATTATACTCAATATTGATCTCGCCAAATATTTTGACTGCGTAAGCTGGCTCTACATCAAGATGATCCTCATCCACTTAGGCTTTCCTATAGCATTTATAAACTGGATCATCTGTTGTATCAATATTGTCTCCTATAGCATCCTGATCAATGGATCGACATCTCATTTCTTTCATGCCAATTGAGGACTGAGATAGGGATGCCTCTTGTCTCCTCTTCCTTTTCTTCTGGTGATGGAGGGCCTTAGCAGCCTCATTGCTTCGGCAAAGGGAGAGGGCAGACTAAAATGCCTAAGAATGTCTGATATCTTCCATCTCACACATCTGCTCTTTGTATATGATGTCCTGATATTCTTAGATGGAAATGTAAGGGACTTAGCCACCTTCCATGAGATTCTTAGCCTCTTTGAAAAATCCATAGGTATGATTGTGAATCAAACCAAATCCACGATCAACCTATCTCATACTACCCCTCAAGAAGCTAGAGCAGCCCATTTGCACTTCTAGTACACTCCCCACAATCTCTTGGAAGAACTTAAATATTTGGGATTCAGGATTAAACCCAACTACTACATGATTGTTGATTGGATCTGGTTAGTGATCAAGCTGGAGAAGACGCTGAAGACTTGGAATCACAAATCACTTTCTAGAGTAGGGAGACTAGTCCTGGTCAAATCTATTCTGGAAGCCACACCGGTATACTAGATGACCCTTGCCTGGATCCCTCATGGTGTCCTTAGTTGTATACAACAGATTTGCAGTCGATACCTTTGGAATGGGCACAAGGAAGGAAATTTTTTTTCCTGGGTTAGCTGGAAGAACATTGCCCTCCGTAAGAAATGGGGGGGGTGTGGGATAAAAGATCTACCTTATTTTGCCAAAGCACTATCAGCAAAGATGAGTTGGTCCCTACTTACTGCTAACAATGTATGGACGACAGTGACATATCACATATACATCAGGCCATAATAGATACTGGACTTGGCTTGTCAACATGTTTGGCCTAGTGGGGGAATATCCATAGTCTGGAAAGCTATATTACAGACAATGCCTCTCATCAGAGAAGATCTGGCATGGCGCATAAACAATGGTGCGTCTGTTAGAATTGGTGTCAATCCATGGATTGGTGGGGATAATCAATATCTTCTTCCTCTGGATCTCATACAATATCTTATTCATAGGGAGGTCAAGACAATCACCCAAATTGTAGATCAAGATCATAGATCCATTCTTAGACAACACTGGAGAACAACACATGACCGCCATATTCCTGCACAGTGGCAACAAATCTAGGATTCATATATTGGGGCTCTATCCGAAGCTCGTATTATTCTTAATCAGGATCCCGCTGTCTTAGTTTGGACCCCTGCTAATCATGGGAAATACAGTCCAAAACTGGGATATATGCATTTATTATAGGACCGGAAGCCCAACCATTCACGGGATTGGTGGCAGCAACTTTGGAGACTCAAAGATCCCCCTCGAGCCTGCCTATTGATGTGGTGTGTCATAAACAATAAAACCCCCACAAGAGAGGCACTTATGCATAGATCCATATTTGGGCCGAGCTGGTGTGTCCTCTGCAAACAAGAAACCGAATCCAATGAGCATTTGGTTTTGACCTACTCATATGTCACATAATTTTGGCAATCTATTACAGAACAACTCTCAATAAGGAATGATTGGTAGGGCACTTCTATTCTACACACCTGGAATAAAGAGATCATAGGCCATCCAAGGAAAAAAGAATAGTGCCTTCCACTTATTATATTCTGGTCTATCTGGCTAGGTCGTAACCATCACATATTTAAGAATCAACTCATCTGTTGGCAACTGCTCACCGCAAAGGCAGTGACTTCTTACCATGACATCCCTGATGATGAGACAATGTGCACATGCACAATATCTACACCTTGTAACTTCGAGAAATCCCAGCCATGGGCCTTGTTTGACAGGGCAGCGCAACCTCATTGCTCTTGGGGGGGGGCAAGTTTGCTTATATATCTCAGAACAACACCACTTCAAATTCAAATTGGGATTGGGAGATGGAACTAATAACTTCTCTGAGCTCATAACTCTTCGACACCTGTTGCATTTCATGCTAGCACACAACTACACTTCTGTTCAGATCTTTGGAGATTCTCAAATTATTATAAACTATTTCAATGCAAAAAGCCAATGTCATGCCATATCTCTTCAAAATATTATGAATGATGTGCATAATCTCAAATCTAGTTTTAACATGGTTTCTTGCCAACATATTCACAGGGAATACAATGAGGATGCTGACAAGCTTTCCAAGGATGGCTCACTGCTTCCCCGAGGCATGTGGTTAATCAATGAACAGCTGGGCTCAGAGGTATATCAATACCATCATAGACCTTATATAGACCAGGACTACCACAGGGTGGAGCACACATAGTTTACATAGTAATTGTTATTTTGATGACAATTTTAAGTTATACATAGACTTAGAAATATGCATATATTTAGTATTTGATGACAAAAGAGATAGTATTATTTTTTGATCTGGATGGCAAGGCCATAAATTTTGAATCTACAAATATTGTACAAAGCTCTAGACTGATTATAAAAGTATCGCATATGCCTCAGGCATCTACTACATGTAATTTTTCTCTCATAACGAAAGATTACGATTTTTCTCTCTGGAAGAAAAAACTACCTGCTGAAATTTTTCTTTAGCGCCATATCAACCAGCTTCTACATATTCTTCATGGTTTAAAGGACTCTCATGAAATTCTTCTATAATCTCATCATTCATAAATTAATCATCCTCGTAATAATTTTCCAAATCCTCCATAAAATTGTCAAAATGTGTGCAACAATCTTTGACTAGCGACAAAAATGGATAATATTCTTTGCATCTCTCATAAAAGACTGTATGAAAATATCTAAGAGAATATAAACAGTTATTTGGCAATCTTTCAAACCATGATTGTGTATTTCCCTCCAAGGACACCTTGAACATTTACATAAGACAATCTTCATGAAATTTAACTTTAAACTTACAGATGTGCATATGAAACCTAATCAGATGCAAAGAAGAATCATCTCCTTTTCTTTATCTTTGAGGGAGGTAAATAATTCTGTCAACTTACACGAGGCATGCGATTTGGAAAGACTGGAATATGAATCTGATGCATAGGAGCATACCTTCTAGATCAAGAACTCATCATGATTTCTGGATTCTGCTGCCATTGGAGTCTTTATATCAGCTTGAAACTGTTTAGAGTTGCCAGGTGAATGTTTCAACGGTCATATGTCTGACTATTGTCCACCATCAACAACCAGATCTGAAACTTGATAGTCTTTCGTGGGAAAGCTAAAACCTTTCGTCCCTAGTATGGTAACCAGAATTTTATCACTCCGTAATTTTTCAAGGTTGTGGATTTAAACCAAGGTGTAACCACAAAACCACTTGCAAATATGGAATCTATCCCTTCCAACTTCAAAGAGGAGTCTCTATTTTTAATTTAGAGTTTTGTTTTAAGATATTAGGCTAGTTATTGAGTTCCGAGATTGGTTTTTTAGATATTTGGGTGAAAATTGTAGGGAAAGACCATTTGGCACGGAGTCATGAATCTTAGGGTGACCAATTACAAAAATAATCAAGCAGCTGTAACAGGGAAAGATAGGCAATCTTTTGGATTTTATAAAGTATTTGTGGACTGTTTAGGATGAAATGATTTAAGTTCAATTAAGTATAGAGCATGATGAGATGAATACTATATTTAACATTAGAGTGAAAACATTAATATTCTTTACAAGCCAAAGAAGAGTACATTTAAGAAAATCCAGCCCTTAATCTTATTGAAAAAATAAAGATAGAAAACATATGGAAAATTGAGAAAATAACAATTTCACATGAGAAAGTACATCAGCAAATGGTTTGACATGGGAATCTTGGAACAAAAATTCTTTGTATTATTACAAATTTGTCACTTCAGTTTAATGCACCACTTACATCAAAATGTGGCTCCTTTCTTCATACAAGTTCCAACCTATACTAAGTATTATTACAACATATTTATATATTACTCACTAAACTAACGTCATATTTAAAAAAGAAACCGATTACAAAACAATATCGAACAATTTTTGGAAAAATATCAACAATAAACTAAAGACAAAATCAATCACTTTAAAACAGCAGGAAATCTTGAACTGCTAGAAAATCTTCAGCCTCCAAATATGGAAATTGATTTTTAAATGTTGATTCTCTTGTTAGAAAATTATATATTACGGAGCAATGGAACACATAAAATATTGCAGAAATATAAACACAGAAACTGCATAAAACAAGAGAGACACAGATATACATGGTTCACCCAGTTTGGGCTATGTCCACCCTAAACATCCATTCCTTCCTTTCTATTATCCAGCAAAATGAAGAGACACAACCTATAGCAGATCCGCTGTAATATCCTTTGTTTTCTCTCACAGTCTCAGCTCTCTGTTTCTCGCTCACAGAATACACATCTATTACACAGCCTCAAATACAATGCCCTCATACAAAGAGAGGGGTTGCCTTCTAGGGCAAAAAACCC